>LGRX02010172.1:0-27795 GCA_001247695.2 Cymbomonas tetramitiformis | reverse complement strand
ACGCATGATGCGCTGCGGTGTGAGCTGCGCGGCGCTTTCAGTGCATGTCAGTATGACGCATGATGCGCTGCGGTGTGAGCTGCGCGGCGCTTTCAATGCATGTCAGTATGACGCATGATGCGCTGCGGTGTGAGCTGCGCGGCGCTTTCAGTGCATGTCAGTATGACGCATGATGCGCTGCGGTGTGAGCTGCGCGGCGCTTTCAATGCATGTCAGTATGACGCATGATGCGCTGCGGTGTGAGCTACGCGGCGCTTTTCATGCATGTCAGTATGACGCATGATGCGCTGCGGTGTGAGCTGCGCGGCGCTTTCAATGCATGTCAGTATGACACATGATGTGCTGCGGTGTGAGCTGCGCGGCGCTTTCAATGCATGTCAGTATGACGCATGATGCGCTGCGGTGTGAGCTGCGCGGCGCTTTCAATGTAGGTCAGTATGACGCATGATGCGCTGCGGTGTGAGCTACGCGGCGCTTTCAATGCATGTCAGTATGACGCATGATGCGCTGCGGTGTGAGCTGCGCGGCGCTTTCAGTGCATGTCAGTATGACGCATGATGCGCTGCGGTGTGAGCTGCGCGGCGCTTTCAATGCATGTCAGTATGACGCATGATGCGCTGCGGTGTGAGCTGCGCGGCGCTTTCAATGCATGTCAGTATGACGTATGATGCGCTGCGGTGTGAGCTGCGCGGCGCTTTCATGCATGTCAGTATGACACATGATGTGCTGCGGTGTGAGCTGCGCGGCGCTTTCAATGCATGTCAGTATGACGCATGATGCGCTGCGGTGTGAGCTGCGCGGCGCTTTCAATGTAGGTCAGTATGACGCATGATGCGCTGCGGTGTGAGCTACGCGGCGCTTTCAATGCATGTCAGTATGACGCATGATGCGCTGCGGTGTGAGCTGCGCGGCGCTTTCAGTGCATGTCAGTATGACGCATGATGCGCTGCGGTGTGAGCTGCGCGGCGCTTTCAATGCATGTCAATATGACGCATGATGCACTGCGGTGTGAGCTACGCGGCGCTTTCTTGCATGTCAGTATGACGCATGATGCGCTGCGGTGTGAGCTGCGCGGCGCTTTCAATGCAGGTCAGTATGCCGCATGATGCGCTGCGGTGTGAGCTGCGCGGCGCTTTCAATGCAGGTCAGTATGACGCATGATGCGCTGCGGTGTGAGCTGCGCGGCGCTTTCATTGCACTTGAAGATGACGTGTCATGCACGGCGGTGCTTGCTGAGAAGTGCGCTTCTCCGCGCAGTGCAAGCCTGGGGTACCATCAGGAAGTGAGACAACGGACTATCGGAATCCTTGGATATGGACACATCGGGAAGGAGATCGCCAAAAGAGCTGTCGCTTTCGACATGCGCGTGATAGGTTTGAACCGGCTCTGCCACCCTCTCGTACCTTCGTTCCTCGTCGTGGTGATACCCTTGTCCACCAGATGGACAGCGTGTGCCTGACGCGGTTCTGACTCGCTGTCCTCTGTAAACCAGCCATATATGATAGGCTGCCGGTATGAACATGTATTGAAAGTATGTATATCTCCAACGCAGCTCGCAGCTCGCCCTGCATCGTGTTTTTGAAAGGCTTCTCACTTCATACTGTAAGTTGCACTACCGGACGAGCTTGCCGGACATTGTGCAAGGCCGGTTGCCAGACATGGGCAGCACAAGAGGCATTGCCAAGCATGCTGCGAAGAGTGTTGCAAAAAAAAGGACAAATGAAAACCTCCTCGCTTCTCCGAGGCGCGTGAGGAGTTTGAGCTTCCTCTCGGCTCTTCCTTTATCATTGGCAAGCATCACTTGCCAGACGTGAACCTCACGTATGGAACGGCTCCTTTCTTCATTGTCACCCTCCTCAGACACCTCAGGCCACTACAGCCTCTCTTTCAATTGAAATGAGCATTTAGCATGCATAGATATCCTGCACCTCTCCAGTTTTGCATCGTCGCATGGGGCAGAACGGAGCATTACCCTTATCAATTATCTATACTTATGTATGGCAATGCAACTGTGCAGTGCACATAGATTTGTTCACCCACTAGGCCTCCCATTAGAAACCAAAGGTGTAGCATCCCCCCTCCCCCTTGCCACCCCCCATCATCTCCAGCCCCTAACCCATGCGCAGTGGGCTGCTTCACCAGCTACGGCCAGAAGCACACGCTCGGCCACGCCAGAGCACCTGGCGTGGCTCGGCACCAGCGATGACACGATGCAGCTGCTCATGGAGAGCGATTTTGTCGTTGTGGCGCTGCCCTTGAATGACGACACCGAGGTGCGCGGACATCATCGAATGGGGCCCCTCCACTGCAGCGCATATCGACTGGCAAAATGGCTCTGACCGCCCGACAGCGATTGATGAGCTCCCGCTAATAATGATCACGCAGGCATCCGATTGACTCGTTTGGCCCTGCGTTATGTAGACATCCGGCGGGGGGGGCATTCCCATATCGGGTGTTTGGCTTTCTGCCCTCTCCTGCGTATCACCAATTGCCTGTGTCTCTGCACGCACTGGCACAGGATCGTGTCCGCCTGGAAGCGTCCTGCCCACATCGCGGGTGTCTGACGGCCATGCAACCTCCTCACTGCAGCATGGCCCATCCCACACGGCCTTGAAGCTCGTTTCCCTCAGCGCAGCCATCTGAGCACCTTGAAGCCTCCTGTCCAAAGCTCGACGATCCAACCACCCCGAAGCCTCCTCACAACAGCTCAACCATCCAACCACCGAAGCCTCCTGTCCAAAGCTCGACGATCCAACCACCACGAAGCCTCCTGTCCAAAGCTCGACGATCCAACCACCCCGAAGCGTCCTCCCTACGGCGCAACCATCTGACAGCCACGAAGCGTTCTGCCTAAAGCGTACGAAAACTTCCTCTTTACCATAGGGAGGGCCATGTGCAGGGGGCTATCGGTGAAAAGCAGCTGGAGGCGATGAAGTCGACCGCGGTGTTGATCAATATCGGACGAGGTACTGCGTCATTCCGAATGGCGTCATGGATTTTGGGAGAAGGGGGAAGGAAAGAGTATTCGACTCGCCCCATACTCCATGTGGCGATGTTAGACGTCAGCAAGAGGCGGAATGCATGGCTTCTGTGGCAGAGTCTGTGACTTTTCATCGGGCATTGCTGGCATTTATAGTCCTTCAACGGCAGCCTTGCCACGTGAACCCGAGTCATTGGCAGCTTTCCTGGTGTCTCCTGCGGTGACCTGTCCCTTCAGGCGGGTGCAGGTGACATGCATTGCTTCCAGTATGGCAACACACTGCTCGTGATACTCCTCGCATAGCATGCCCACCGCCGTCATGGTTTGGGCGATACAATCATCCTTCACTCCTGTACTCCTGCGATCTTCCATTTTCCATTTTCCAGATTCGGTAGCCTGCGCGAGCTGGGTAATCCGGGCGCCCATTGCCTCCCATGATGCCGCATGAAGAGATGCCACTTGTGTCGGGATGCCTCTTGGATCACCCAATTATTTCACCGTTCCGCCAAGATGCTTTGGAGAGGTTTATCCCCGCTAAGAGCGTCGGTCATGTTCTCAAGTGCCATGCCGTTCTTCATGTTTTGCAAGGAGGTGACGATTTCGCTATCCTTATTGGCATTCAATTACCGATGTCCCGCTATCTTTATTGGTACACGGGGATTAGAATGCCTATAAGGATAGCGAAATCGTCACCTCCTTGCAAAACATGATGAAAGGCATGGCACTTGAGAACATGACCGACGCTCTTAGCGGTGGTGAACCTTTCAAAAGCATCTTGGCGGAACGGTGAAATAATTGGATGATCCAAGAGGCATCCCGACACAAGTGACATCTCTTCATGCGCAATAGAGGCAGAGGGCACTGCGCGCTCTGGCCGCCTGATTTGCAGATGTGATAGAGCCCTGTTGGCGCATTAGGTGGCGCATTAGGTGGCGCGGCGCCGTTGCAAGGTTTTACCTGCTCGGTATAAAAAGGCTTGTTTGATTAGGGACGAGAACGTGACGGCCCTGGAACTCATTGTCAGAGGTTGAGAACTCTTTAGCAAGGTACTGGTTATTGCTGAGGTGCGGGCGCTTGGATTGGATGCGACCTTCCAATGTCCGTGCGCGGCGGGTGCTTGGCAGGGAAGGTGGTGCATGAAGCCGCTCTTTATGGAGCCCTCAAGGTAGGAATACGCCAGCCCCATCTCCGGGCCCGGAGCGGCAGGCTGCTTCAACAGTGCCATCTGGAGCCCGGAGCGGCAGGCTGCTTCAATAGTGCGATCTGGAGCCCGGAGCGGCAGGCTGCTTCAATAGTGCCATCTGGAGCCCGGAGCGGCAGGCTGCTTCAATAGTGCCATCAGCGCCGTGCAAGAGGATCTGTGTTCAGACCGTGGGGAAACCTTGTACATAACTGAATAGATGTCGAAAGCCAAGCTGTCTCAGAATTTTTGGAGCGTATCCTTTTGCACACGTTGATGCGCGGTATCCGTGCTGCTTGCTATCAATGGTCTGAAGCCATCTTGCGGTTTGAAGCCATCTTGTGTTCTGAGCCAATATATTAAAGAACAAATGTAGGTCGACTCCCCCCAAAATGGGAATTGCGAAGTTTGTAGATGCATCGTCTGCATATGGAACATCGCCGCATGCTGGTGGGATAGTTGTGTGGAAAGCCCCCATAGCCGACCGGGAGAAGCCCATATTTACTTAGATTACCTCATTGTTCCATAGGAAAATTCTCAAAGTCACGCAGAAAAACAAATGTAAACTAGAAAAATCCTCATCCCTACGCAGGAACACCTCATACTTATGTAGTATGATCCTAGAGTTGTGTAGAAAAGTCCCATACATACAGAGAGAACCCCCATAGCTGCGCAGGGTTGAATCGTATACAAATACACTGGGGATACGACACAGGGTGCTTGCTATGACCTGAACATGTGCAAGTAGAGGGCGGCACTGACTGCTTCATAACTTACCAAGGCGGTGTCGCATCCCGCACTGCATGAAACAGGAAATGCCGTAGCACAGCATGGCGCCACGTGGCCACGCCTTCGGGCTCCCACGAAGCGCTCGAGCAGAGATAAAATGCGCCCAAATGTTTCAATGCTACTCATATTTATATACCGCATGTAGCAAAACCACCGTTGCGACAACTTCACTATACACCTTGACTTGATAAGGATGTGCTGGGACAGGAGAAGCGGATTGCTGGTGCTATCATCGATACCTGGTAGCTCCCCAGCCTTGGTTCATTGCTTTAAATCAATTATGCATTATGTGGACATGCGTGCTCCGTTATACTCACTCTCAGCAAATCATGGTGTAGTCATGGAATTGCTGAGCTGACTATCTGGGCAGACTTCTTCAGGGTGTGACTTGCTTGTTCCCCGTTTAAGTTTGTCCACATGAACACCACTTGTGACAGAGTCATGGATATGGCAAAGTCATGTTGCATGTTGCGTGATTGATTTGTCAAGTGGTCTCAGGTATCATTATCCCTTCATGCCGAGGAAGGCCGATGAACCCGTGGATGAGTTGAAGCCTTCTCGCTTTCCATTTGAGGAGCTCGAGAATGTCATAATGACACCACATATGAGTTGTTGGACTGATGAGCACTTAGATCGGCGATGGGGATGCATTGCTGCCAACCTAGATCGATGCATGGCTGGGAGCACCCTTGATAATATCGTGCCACGTCCCAAAACCACTATCTAGTGAACAGCGAAAAGCAGTGTTCTTCGAGGATAATAGGCAAGTTCTTCAACATGCAGATGCTGCAGGGTTTCTGACCACCCTCCCCAGCATCCAGCTTGGTGGTGCAGGACGAGGTAGGTGGGGATGACTTGGGACCATGTGAGGTAGGAGAAGATGGGGGGTGGGACGGGGGAATTCCGAGACTGCCGCAAATGTTTCAAGCATTCAGAATTTCCTGCCATTCCCGCACAGCTCGAAATCGAAATGTATAATTACTTAAGTGCTACGCTTTGTATGATGTATGAGTCGAGTTATTGGATGGTTATAGCATTTTTCATATGAAGATTTCTGCCTTGAAAGATTAAGATCGGCCGTTTCACATGACAAATGCACATATGTTGATGGTAGATCTTTCGTATCTCGAGCGAAAACGTATGATGCCGGTGTTGCAAACTGGATCACCTCCCCGTCGTGACATGAAACGGGAAAACCCCGCAGGACGGTATCGCAGGTTTCCTTTTCGGGAAGTTTTCTTGAACACATTTATCTTTATCATATTAAAATTTGGATCGGGTTTACGTAGTACATATACACACATTTCGTGCTGTCCCGCGCAGCCACTCTCTACACATGCACTTTGCTCACTGACCCCACGAGGCCGTTCTCTCCGCGCAAATTTCTCTATACACACCCTTTTTGTGCTGCGCCACGAGGCCACTTTCCCTGAATTCACACTTTGCGCCCCCCTCCACGATGCCATATTCTCTCGATATACACTAGGTGCACTGCCCCACGTGGCCATCTTCTCTACACACCAACACTTTGCGAAGTGCCCGATAAGGCCATTCTCTCTACTACACGAATAAATGTGCGCACTATCCCCCATGAGACCATTCTCTCTGTACACAGTTTGATGCCTGAGCGCTGCCCCCCACGATAAGGTGATTCTCTCTATATAAAATATGATGCCCGTGCTCTGTCCCCACGAGGTCATTCTCTATGATGCACAGACACGAGGCTGTTCTCTCTGCACAAAGTTTTCGCGCTGGTCCCACGAGGCCATTCTCTCTGCATGTACACGCTTTTATTGTGCACTGCCCCACGAGATCATTCTCACAGCACATGCTTTGCGCACTGCCCCAAGAGGCCACTTTCTCTGCCCATACTTGGCGCGGTGTCACCCCAGCAGGCCATATTCTCCCAACACATTTCTTGCGCATTGACCCACGATGCCATTTTGTTTACCCGCATACCGCAGTACCGTGATGTAATTGATGAAACAAATATATACTATAAGCTCAACAGCGGCCTATTGTGGAATTCACGTTTCTACAGATGAAACGGTCACATTAAATTATCATAAATACGTCCCATCTGAGACGGGGAAGTGGGCATACACAACATCTGTGCAAAGTGATCCACTTGATACATGACTATGATTTATATAATTTAATCAGTACCTTGCTTTCTTTCGAAATGTAAGAACAAGTGCACTGCACATTATCAAAACAGGGATCTAGTATTTTCTATTTTTACATTCTCTAAATAAATTACAAGGTCCTCTCCACCATCACTCTTCACAGGGTGTATTGCAATATCTTCTATGGCAACACAGCTTTTGAGGAATAAATGTGTTGAATTGTGACAGGACCAAAACGATGGTGTGGAACTAACTAACAGCCCTTTCACTCTGCACTCAAGAATCTGGACCTTCACCACTTGTGTTTCATCAAGTGAGTGCCCACTCAAACCCATTCTCGAAAGTGTCACTTCTTGTATATTCATGAGCAAGGACAGGATCACAACACAAACTATAATATGCGTACAACAGCAAGCTTCAGTCTTACACTGACTGCAGGGGAGTCCTTAGCCGCCCGCGATTACTCCGGCCATCCGGAGGACGACTTCTCGCTGCACGGGCTGCCAGTTCACGCACACGGGATAGCAGTGAAGGTGGTATTTCTCTTTTCTTGTCACCAGACTTGGGTGTTGGAGGATTTGGCAGCATAGCTATGCGTAAAAGGTTTCGCCACTTGTCCTGAAGAGAGCAGGCCTCTCAGTCACCTTAATTATACAACAGAGTTAACTGAAAGGGCCAGTAGTTGAGGAAAGCGGCGGGTGTAGAAATCCCTTTTCAGTCTGAAACCACAGTTTTTCTTGAGAAAACTCCACAATTTCAAAGCAGCGTGAGGATACCTTGAGGTCAACAGCACTTCGGTTTTGAATTGCAGGAAATCCGAGTTTCTTTATATCTGCCCACTTCCCGCCTCCACAGCGTGCAACACCTTCCACCAGTGCCTCCGCTTCTTCGAGAGCCCAAGGGTTGTGGTGCTTACTTCGGCGGCCCCCATCAGCGTTGTGTCTCTGCAAGTATAAAGTATCACCTCACTCTCATAATTTAAGAACCATAAGGTCGGTAAACGTCAAGGCTGCTCCCATTAAATCAGCATTACACAAGCAGGGCAGAAACTTGACAAGCACCTCACCTTACTGCCGCTCATTTTTCGAGCTCCAGTTGGACTCTCATCGTCGGTGAGCTCGTCTGAATCATCGTCATATCGATCGGCTTCCGGAGAATATGGTCGAACAGGAGTAATTTGGCGAGTCTTCTTACGGGATCGTGGGTCATCTTCAATTGGCGTCGTCGCAGTGCTACTTACAGCCCTACTTTCTTCCCTCGGTCGTTTATTCTGTGAAGCTGCAGGTTCGATGAACACCCTTTCTTCCACAGTTTTTTGCTTCACCTGGAAACACAGGCTCAAACTGTTGTGGAGGACTGCTTGGCAACCGAAGCCAACACACGCTGTGTACAAGCGCTAACGGAGCCTCGATGGAAAAACACCAGCATTATAGTGTTCAGACAGAAGCTTGAATAACCATAAAACGAGCAGTGCATGTATTCACCTTCGTCAAGGGTGTCGTGGGCGTCGTGGGTGTTGGCTTACGGGCGATGGTACCTCGCGCACGTCCTGACGTGCAGCCCAGCGAACGAGGATTACTGAAATGCGTGCTTTAAGTCTCCAAAGAGCGCGTAGCCGTGAGAGCTGAAAATAATATTGGAAAAAAGCTGAGTTTTGCTTGTGAATTTTTGAAATTGCTAAACAATATATATATATATATACACACAAATAACTGAAGGTTTAACAAGAAAAAGGAGGGACTCGAACCAAAGGCGTCAAGAGCACTTTACAGTTTTAAAGAAAAAGGTTGATGTGAAAGGTTGTCACCAGGAGCAGTCCGTGGAACCGTGACGGCGCTAGGCTGTAACTCCTTGCTATTTCCCACCGCCTCGCTTGAAGTTGCACCTCCAGATATCTGTCCTTCAGCTCGTTCCTCTTCAAAAAACTTGGGGTTAGGTTTCGACTGGCGCTTTCCCGGTTCACGTGGTGAAATCACCGCAGCAAGAGGAGCAGGTAGACTTGCTGATGCAGTGGTCGTCGCAGCACTGCAGACACATCCTCCCCGAGAAAGCTTTTCAGCGAAAAACCCCGTTCCAACAACGGTTTTCAGGGCCGGGTGGCATACGTTAAGTTAAGGGTTAGTCCTCTTTCGGTGCTCTGTGAGGGTTCACGGCACTCGAGTTGTAAAAAGGTTGCTGCAGTGCTAGTCTAGCACAGCTAAGAGAAAAGCAGCCGAGCGATGGCACGCAACAGCAAACAACAAAAACTGCCGGGTGAAATTGGAAGCAGACTGGACCTGACAGTCGGCACTCGTGTACCCATTGCTGGTTTTGGCAGATGAGCTCCTTTTTTTGGAGAAGTTGAAGCCTGTACAAACGGGAGGAGAGAAAAGTTTCAGTTTTTGAGGAAACGAAAGTCAAGTTCGTCAGCGTTGTAGCAGAAACACAATTCTGGTTTTACCTTGGCCTTTGGAGCGTTTCTTGGTCCGCGTAAGGGAATAGCTACTTCTAAGTCGTCAGATGGCATCTCCGGTGATACGTCAAGAATATCAAAGTTATTAAACGGAGAAGGGACTTTCGCGAGGGTTCCTGCAAAGAGTCGGATACGTCAGAGCTTCAGTGCGCCACAACACCAAGCACAGAAGAGTAACAAGTCCTGAAAACACACTTTTTGTGAGAGAGAAAAACCCCCCACCTCGCTGTAAAGACTTGTTTTTTTGTACGAAGCCAGCTTTGCATGATTAAAGACTAATTTTACGCGAAGACAAAAGAAGGCAAGAAGGTTAAAGAACCGCAAGCCAAAAGTGCGAGAGGGAGTCTTCCAGCACTAAAAGTGAATTTGGAGAGATAAAACACGTTGACGAGAGGTAACCTTTCCTACGCTCACAAAAACTCAGGGAGACGAGTTGTTTGCATGTTAGAACACCGGAGCTCCTGGCTGAGGACGGTCAATAAAAAAGGGCAGGCGTCTACACAAGCTGACCAGAAAAGCCGGACAGATCCTATCATTTGCAGGCTACCACCTTGACTTTGACAAGCTTGTATGTGTCCGAAACGCGGTAAAAATGCGTGTAGGAAGTGCGCACAGCTAAGCTCTAAGAGGAAAAAAATGGAATATTTTCGCTGAAACAAAGAATAACTTCGCTGAAACAACGCTCGCCATTTTTAAGCAAATCACTATCGATCTTGACAGGTCTACGGAACTAGCAAGGCAACGATTGCCACACGCGTTGAACAAAAAGTGAATGCAGCGAGCACAGGCTTACGCTAAAATACCGCGTATGCCACCCACAAACGTTCCCCGAAGAGCTTTCATCGCAGGTCTTGGCTGGTTTTCATGTCTTGGTTTGCATTTTCAGGCCGGATTTTGCCAGGATATAACGCTCGTTGTGAGCACGAAAACAGCTTGCGCTGCCTTTATCAGGACAGGCTACGATATTAGGTTGAAGAGAGCATCTTCAAAGAGGGCGAAAATGTGCGGTAATAAGTACACAACGGCACCGGCAACATGAGTTTAAAATAGAGTACTATCCGAAGCACTTGCTAACGTCTAGGAAGTTGCTCCAGAGGGAACAGGTCCAGCTGACGTTCTTTGATTCTCGAAACCTTGACCGTCAAAAAGACGTGCTACAACAACCGGAAGGCGCCATACTTGACAGGAGTCTGTTCAAAGGGCGGCCATATTTCCAAACCGAAAGTAACAGAACAAGTGATTTTGAACATCATCTTATCAAGCACCCAAAACTCACGCGCAAGAGGCTCGAGCGGAGAAAGAGCAGACGCGGACCTGTGTCGTCAAGAGGCGTGCCGCCCCAAGAACCAAGTTCAAAGGATGCCTCAAAGCCTATAGACTGCATATTTTGAAGATCATCTGCTTCTATGAGAGCTACGTCATCGTCATCTAGGAGGTCGACGTCGCCACTTCCACTTGCCAAAACTGCTTCGCTCTGTAACCAACCAGAGAACTTTCCGTCAAATGCGATAAGACAAAACGTATGCGTTTGGCAACATCTTACAGGCTATGTTGCAAGTGCACGTAAGTGTTAGGCTAGGCCGAAACGGAAATCCTATAAAAATCGAAGACACGCTTTTGAAGCACATACTCATAGCCCTTTGAATCACTTGCGAAGATCCTTTTCGCGACGCTCGTGTTGCAACTTCCACAAAAAAATAAGGTACGCCAACCAGTTGTTAAACAGTTGAAAACTACAACTCAAGGCATCGCTCCTTGCCTCCAAAAGTAAGACGGTTCTTCGAACACCCGGGGCGCGTGCTTCGCAGAAAAGAGGGGATTAGTCGACAGCAGACCTCGAGTTCCCGAAAAGTTGGAGCACTCAGGGGGGCCGGAGTAACATCTGGCTGTTCACTGCATTCCGTAAGCAATATGTCTCTAGTAGTTCGTTCCGTAGGCGGTCTTAAATTCCCACTTGCTGGTACAAAAAGTGCAAGACAAATGACCACATCAATAATCAACCACGACAAATGTGTGCGCAAAAGCGACACCTTCACCGAATATAAACCGGGATCTTCACTGCATAAGACGGGTAGCCGGAGGTAGAATGCTCTTGAAAGACTGTTGCGCAGCTGTTAAGGGTCAGGCCGCAAGGTGTATCGTACCAGTTGCGGAGTCCAGAAAGCGAGGATTAGGTTTCCGTTGACGCTTTCCTTCAGGCGAGGAAATATTCCCACCGTTTACCTGAGGAATCTTGCAAATTTAGCCCGCATTCCTGACGGCAGTCATTACCACTGCCACCAAAGAGAAAGAAGTGGAATCTGCTGAAAAGAACTCGTGCTGTGACGTTGTGGACGATGCACCCGTGAAAGGCACGTACCAGCGTTCCTAAGCTAACCGAAGGAGCTTGCGCTTCTTTCGTTAGAGTGGACAACTCGCTTTTTTCAACCTTTGGCAGCTGGCCTGACACTTTCTGATAATCTCCTAATTTTGTTATGAGTGAGTTAATGACGTCAAGTCTATCGAGCAGTCTTTTCCGCTCCTGTTCCTCTGGTTCGTTGACGTCATTTGCGTCACGCATAAGATCCTCGATATTACCCGACTCTTCCTCATTTGGACAAAGGACATCACCATCTCCAGTTACTTTCACCAGATGGAAACACCAGTCTTCCTCCTGCTCCCCTAAGAACTCCGGGGACGCTACAGCGTCCATAACCCTTGTCCTAACTACAAAATAACTCTTCTCACTCGAAACTAAGAAACTCAAGTGTTAATTCACCAAGAATCCTCATCAAAATATCACGACCGGATGGAACGATGCTGGCCCAGGATTGTGTTGGTTATTGAGAATTTTAGAGAGGTCGAATAATTTATCAAACGATTAACCGACGAACTGGTAGAACTGGTAGGAATTCTGTTTTTTGTGACACTTCGACTTTAAACTGTCTGAGACTGTATCATCGTATGTTTGACATCGTGTCTCAATTCCTCATCCATCGGCATGCTCCCGTCATCGTCATCGTGAAGCTCATTAATACAACAATAGTCATAGAATACAGTAAGAGAATTCATCTTTCGATGAATCAGTTGACGGTGACGACGACGTGGCGTGTGTGTAGACACGATGCCACACGACGAGTGTCACGACATCGACCTCGATCCTCGACACGATCCTCATCCTGACGAAGGGCATGGGCTGTGACCCTGGACTCCACTGGCACTGGGGCATAGAGCTACTCGATACTGGTGAACTGGGGCTGGGGTACTCCGGGGTCAGAGCCTATGGACCAAAATAGGACCGAAAATAAAATAGGGTTAGTAACGCTTTATAGCAGATGTACAGATCCGTAGGCTCTGGAACTATTCGGCAAGGTCAAAAAAATGTTCTTCAAACTTTATAAAACTTTGTTGGCGGTTAGTATGGTACACAAAAAGATGTTTAAAAGTTATAGCAGCTCGCCCCAAGCATTAGAACGTTTACAACGGCCGTGATAATCCGGTTACAATAGAGGAGCAGAGATTCTGCACGGGAAGTAAAATATGTAAACCCGCACAACTTTCTCGCTACTTGTCTAACGTATTCACAAAACACATGCAATTTCCATGAGAAATTTGTCGAGGAATTCATTCTAACGCGATCGCGAGCGTCATTTGAGTCGTTACGTGGCATACGCATATGCACCGATATGCTTTGAGACACACACGAATAATAATAAAACATTTACGTTGAGAATAATGACAAAGTCACGAGTCCGTTGTACAATCCTGCTACGAACAGGCAACTGAAGAACAGAGGGAGCCGCTGGAAGCATCCTCATAGCAAGCGCCCCCCGAAAGGCGCCGCATCCAGTGCTGGAAGTGACGCCCCGACTGTCATTCCTATAGTTAGGGTGTATGACTGTCACCGGTCCCGGAACCCTAGACCCCGAACATATAACGGGAAGACTCGGTATATATAGCTTATCCGTTTATCTATCGTTTATCGTACACCGAATATACAGTCAAGCTGATATATTCAGCAGGTTTGGTACCACGCACGCTTAATTTTACACTGCGACTTTGGCCATGATTGGCTGAACACCGACGCTTGAGATGGGGTGAGGAACCCGCGCTAGAGAGGTTTTCGGTACGGGCGGTATGGCTCAGTTTCAGCAGTGCGGTTGATTGGAAATGAGTGGGGTGCGCATTACGGCAACTTGATCTCGTGCAGTATCGTTGGGCTGGATTTTGTTGCTTCTGGTCGCTTGCACACCGTCCGACATTGATCACGTCCTTTCGTCCCACACGACCGCGTGCAATTTGCTGTTTCCCCGATTTATCCTCGACGACCCGCCGCAACTCGCAGGCCGTCGCCCACGCCGTTAACCTCACCTGGCATTATTCACCTCACCCTATCTCTGCAGTCACTTCATCATGGGTACTTCTACAAGATCACACACCGCGGCCGCACGCCGCTCACTAGTTACAATTTTCGACGATGCCGCAGCTCGACATGCGACCACACCAGCGCCACTCCTACGGTTACGGCTACCCCGACTGCCCAGTCGGCAGGGGCACTGTTCCTCGACGCGGTCAAGCGTCTGGCGAAGGAATCCTTCGACGAGCGCGCCGCCAAGCTAGTCATCAAGAAGGTATACGACGACAAACATGGACGTTTTGATGGTACGGAATCAAACGTCAGCTCTGTTTTCGCCCGTCTGGTACTGGCATTACGGGACATTTTCGTCACCGAGGAGTCCGCGTTTTCCTCTTTGTTCGACCTGGAGGATGCCACCCTGCCCGTGCGCGCTGAGGCGAACAAGCTTTTATTTTCGACACTGGAATTTATCGTTGCTCCGGTGTCGCCCGCGGCAGACTGGATGGAGTCTTCGGCGGAGGCACACCCGTTCGATGGGAAACGGGTGTTGCTGGAGATCGCCAGAATGCTTCTGGATTCCGGCGGACCCTTCCAGGGCACCGCGGACCTTCTGGCCATCAAGATCAACCAGTTCGACCCGTCACGGGCTATCGCCGCCTTCAACGCCGCTCTCCGGTCCGCTCGGCGGAAGAGCACCCTCGACGACATGGAGGTCAAGTCCCTCTTCATCAAGTCCCTCGACCCGGTCTTCTATGCCCCGGTGGTCAACCGTCTGTTGCTACACGACCAACGTGCGGCGGAGTCCCTTGCCACCATTCAGCAATGGACGCATGAGTGCTACGCGCAAAACGGGGCGGATTCGCACGTCCCGCCTGCTACGCGCACATTCTCCGCCCTCACCCTGGCTGGGCAGAACAACGACGAGGACTACAAGACCGTCTTCAGCGAGCTCCGCGACCAGCTCTACGACGTGAAGAAGGAGATCAAGACCCTCCACAACCGTCTCGACGACACGAAGGGCTACACGCCCCGCAACGACAAGAAGAACACCATCGGACGCGGTGGACATGGTGACGGCTTCCGCTTTGCAGCGAAGCCCCTCCCCGAGCATGGCAACTTCCCGCAGAACTTCCGTGGGAAGTCTTCGGGGAAAGTGGCTTTCCACAAGCCCACCGGTACGTTCGTTCCGTTGTGCCGACACCCGGCATGCTCCGCTACGGCGGAGAAGCATTGGCATCGAGACTGCCCGAACGGCGGGCCACGCGGCCATGTTGGCGCACACGGTTTCAGCTTTGCGGACAGCGAGAACGACGTGCTCGCCACGCTGTTCCAGAACGCCGTGGACGACAACGACGCCGCCCGATTCGACGCCGTTTGCTACATTGCGGACGGCAAGCCGGAGCTCTACGACACCGTCTCCGCCTTCTCCTTCGCTGCCGCCGAGGAGCAGGCGCCCGACACCATCGACGAGTACCTGGGGTACCGCCGGCCCGCTGACACCCGCATCGGGGTTTGCGCGGTTGGTGGTGCTACAAACATCAACAGCTTCAAGGTCCATGCGGAGGTCCCTGACGACGCTCCGGTCGTGCCACCACCGCCGGCACCGCCCTCCGCTCCGCAGTCGGCGGTGTCCGACGAGGGGATGTACCCCGTCAGCGCGCTACACGCGCACGAGCCACACGCGACCTTCATGGACAAGTTCGCGTTCAACTTGGACGTCGCGGGAACGGAGCTGTTAGGGCTAGATAAGCGAGCCCTCAGTATATTGATATAAAGCGCTGTGTTATGGGACGGTAACACACGCGTAAGTAATGAGCGGGGATGAGTGCAGCTTCTGTGAGAAGATACTGCTGAAGCACAACGCTTCCTCACTTTTATACCTACGTCACCCATCATCTTAGATGGTACCGCCATTGGGTTGTGAACCCGAGACGTAGGTTGAACGACCAGCATGGTAATAACGACTAGTTCGTTCATGCTGCACATGCGAGTTCCGCGCATGCTGAAAGCTAAAGATGGTTCTTGGTTTGTTTCCAAGATGTATCTTTGCTTTGCCATCTTAGAGTTCGACATACGAACTCTTGATGACAGGGATGCCTGATGATATGACATAATCATTTGGCGACATGTACAGTCATCGTCGACCGTACTGACGACTGTCATAAATGTATGACGCGACTCGACCTGTACAGTCATGATCGACCATACTGTCGACTGTCATAATAATATATGACATGACCGACTGTCATAATAATATATGACATGACATGACATGACATGTATGACAGGTATGACACGTATGACATGTATGACACATATGTCATCGGTCATAACCCTGACAGATCTCCCCTCTTAAGAGAGTTGTGACCTCACAACGGGCATACCTTTGCATATGTCTTTGATGTCTTTGTTGTTGTCGCTTCTTGCTGGTACCAGTCTTCTTACGCCGATTTGAGGCGTCCCTCATGGTGTTTTTAGGTTATTGGGGGGAACTGAGTCCACTTTAGTCCCTCACCTTAGGCATTTAGCCATACAGTCCTTAGGATGCAGCCCACCTTTCCGGAAATCGTATCGTTGAGTGACGTTCCAAGGTTCAATGAAGAGCGTTTTCGCGATACAATCCTACGCTGGATTACTGATTGATCCACACGTTATCATGTATGTGCTAGACGATTCAAAGCATCCGAAGTCTACGTTACGGATTATTTGCGCTAGCCGTCGTCACCTTTGCGCGATCGATGATCCCACGATTATAACGAATTATATTCGAACGATTCTCGGCCTGATATAGTGCACCCAACTCTTCCTCCCCTCCTTAAGCTACTTTGGAGGATCCTAGGCGGTGATGGGGAGCCCGATTTCGATAATAAACGAACAAAGGGGCTTGTTTTAATGCAAACGGAGCGGCCCTGCTTAACGGAATTGGACTTATAATCCTTAACCGGTCTGCTCAACTCCTCAATATTTTTGTCCAGTACGCACGCTTTGACGAACATCTATCGCGATGAGTGAGAATGAATTCGCCACGTACTAATGTGAAATTTATTTAGTCATGTTTGTCAAGCACAACTTAGGATCACAACTCCTTCTACCTCAGTCATTATCTCCGGTAGCTTCGGATGACTGGCCAAGAATCCGATGACAAACCACGGTTTTGGCAAAGGTAGCATTTAGCAGTTTTTATTTATCCACAGATATGATATCTCGCATGTGTGCGTATCTGTGCAAGGGTATGATTTTGAACAAGGCTCACTACACCTTTAGCAAGGAAGGATCAATTCCCGCTTCAATGCAACATAATGATAAACATTAAGAGCAAGGTTGTATAGATGATCGACATGTATTAGTATATATTACAAGAAGTAAGGGCATAAGGCTTAATATAATGTTTAGCCTTCATAGGCAGCTATAATGTCTGCTGCATTGGTCAGCTCTGTGGCTTTGACCCAGGTGTCATGCTCAGGACCGTAGCCTGCATATCGTACTAAATAGTATTTGACACCTCTAGTGAACTTATCCGAGAGTATATGTGATATCTCAAATAGTGGTTGCCCTTCTTCAGTGATCATCTGTGGTAGAGGCAAAGGTGCTTGAATCGAGTCGTTGTACAGCTCTAATCTGGAAACAGGCTGTACCGGATGAATACGGATATCAAGATTTCCGAAATCTAACTCGTATGCACGTCCATGGCTAAGCACTTTGGAAATAGTGAACGGCCCAATATATGGCTGCTTAAAGTGTCTGCCTGCCTCTGTCAAACCAGTCCATTGAATAAACTCGGTCCGTAAAAGAACTTTCTGCCCGACTGCGAACTGCTTAGGCATGTGAGTCTTATTGAATCTGGCTTGGCTAATTTCTGCTGCTCGGAAAATGTTGTCTACCGCGTTGGCATGAACAGCCGAGTACTGGTCAAAATGATCTCGAATAGCTTCTTGTATTGGAACAGGAGCTTCTGGCGGAATAGTAATAACCAGATCATGAGGCGAGAGTGGTTGCGCCATCGAGTCGAGATAAAATGGTGAATAACCAGTTGATGCAGAAACGGTATTGTTAATTGCAAACTCCACCAGAGGCAACTTGTCCTCCCACGAATTGGCTGAAGTATCATTGCAACAACACCTGAAAATGAAAATGCTACTAATCAGTTTGTAAACCAGAGGATGGTGAAATCAAATCATGAATCAACAATCTGAAATTTACCTGAGGATGTCCTCAATGAAGGCATGGCTTCTCTCATTGGCAGCATTCGACTGTGGATGGTGTGACGATGTCATGGACAATCTCGTACCAGTAGATTTCCACAGTGTTTGCCAGAATGTAGAGGTGAATCTGGTGTCTCCATCTGAGATGATGTTCCTCGGAAGACCATGGAGCTTGAAGATATGCTGCATATATATAGAAGCAGTATGCTGAGCTGTCCAGGTCATGCTGAAGGGAATGAGATGACAACGATGGGAGAATTGGCACATTACCACAAATATACTGTCGTGCCCATTAGTGGTGATAGGCAGATCAGTGATCCAATCAAGAGATACATCAAGCCATTTTGTCTTAGGCACGGAATATCGTATGTGTGCCTGACCATAAGGCTTGTGTCGCCTCGTTTTCTGGCGCTGACAAACGGGGCACTCCCGAATGTACTTGATAGCTGCCGTTGTCATTCCTGGCCAATAATACCGGCTACGCAGAAGATGAAGCATGCGATTTTTGCCTACATGACCAGAAATAGTGGCTGAGTGGCACTCATGAAGAAGAATGTGGCGAAGTTGTGTGATCTCACCGTCATCTGTGGGGACTTTAGCTGTTGGTGGAATGTACAGCTGTCTGCCATATATGGTCTTACGATAGATCAACCCCTGAATGAGCTCGAAGCTGTAGCAGCTGACTGACTGTGATGAAGTGATGATGTCAGCTTAGCCAAAATAGTCTGTGCAAATGTGTCACGATCATATTCGGATATAATGATGTCGTGTAGCTGATGAGCTGATGAAGAAGATATAAGAGCAATGAATGTAGGATCTGCGGATGGAATGACTTCACTGATGTCCATGTGTTGAAGACAATCAGTAAGTTCAAAAAGTGTAGAGATACGCGTGAGTGCGTCTGCAACCTTATTCTTCTCGCCAGCAATGTGCTCTATACGGAAGTTGTACTCAGAGAGCTCATCCAACCACCGTGCCTGTTTGGGGCTCAGTGTGGATTTGGTCTGGAAATAAACCAGTGGCTGATGATCTGAGCGTACAATAGTCTCAGGAGCTCCCAACAAGATGTGGCGAAAGAATCGGAAGCCTTCCACAATGGCAAATAGCTCGATCTCAGGAATAGGCCAACGTCTCTGTGTATCGGATAGAGTGACGCTGTGATAGCCACATGGCTTCATACCTTTTCCTTGATCCTGGAGTAATACTTGGCCAACGTGTGTGCCTGATCCATCGACCTCCAAAATAGATGGCAGTTTCTGATCTGGAAGTTGTAATACTGGAGCGTTACAGATGGCACTTTTGAGGTTATCAAATGCCTGCTGCTGCTCAGTTTCCCAGACAAACTCTGCATTATCTTTAAGGAGACGATTGAGAGGTTCGGCAACTTTGGAGAACTTTGGTATGAATCTCCTAAATTGACCAACCATGCCCAAGAATGACCGAAGGGATGACTTGCCATCTTTAGCCATACGGCGTAGAGGCTGCTTTCCAACGGTAGGACCATAAGACACTGGAGGCTGAATTGCCATGACTGCTCTGATCCTGTCTTCGATGATGGATAGGCCTGCTTCAGATATGTGATGTCCGATAAAATCTATAGATTTGACGAACAACTCCACCTTGGAAGGCCTGATGAAAAACTGGTGATCTCTGCAACGCTGGAGGAACTGTCGAACATGCTTCACATGACTGTCAAAATCTGGACTGTATACGATAGTGTCGTCCATGAATATGACAAGGAACTGGTCGATGAAGTCGAAAAATGCCCGATTTCCTACACGAAGTGCTGTTGCAGGAGCATTGGTCAATCCGAAAGGCATAACTGTCCATTCATAAGAACCGTATCTGGTGCGAATAGCAGTTTTATGTATATCATCCGGATGAATGGGGATTTGGTGAAAGAACTGGTTGAAATCAAATCTACTGAACCATCTTGATCCCTTCAGCTGCTCTAGTAGGGTGTCATGTGGTGGTAGTGGATACGTGTCCTTGATGGTGATGTTATTCAGGGCACGATAATCACAACACATCCTCCACTTTCCCCCTGGCTTAGGAGCGAAAATGATTGGGCATCCATATGGCGATGAAGATGGACGAAGGATACCCAACTCGACATATTTGATGATTTGCCGTTTGAGTTCCTCCATCATGGGTGCTGGAATGGTACGCACTGGCTGTGAAGGAGGCTTATGTCCAGGTTCGATGTCGATTCTATGATATCCACCTTCAAACCGCTCTGGCCTATGACCAATTGGAAGATCCTCTTGGAAAAGAGATTCAGCTGTGCTGTCTGAGATTGCATCTGTGCGATGTTTTCTGTGGGATTATCCATTTGCTGAAACTGTAGTGTCAGTCTGGATAGGACTTCCTCTGAAATACTCTCTATCTGGCCACTTGCTTCAGTGGCATTTTCTGGCTGATCTACCCTCGGGGTGCTCTCATCACCGGTACTTGTGCAGTACCCTGAGAGTTTCCCTGAGCTGGAGCTGCTGGAACTGGAGCTGCTGGATCTGAAGTTGCAACTGCTGCATTGATACTTTGCTGATTTTTTAGTTCCTTGACCAGGGTGTTGATTGTGTTAATGAGTTTGTTAGACCCATCTTTAGCACCCTGATTCTTCTGTGGCTGTCTCTGATTCTGAAAGGGATTCTGTGCTGGTGGCTTGCCTTTGATCTGCTTTCCATCATTGGTAGTGGTGGCCCAACAATCCTTCTCGATGTGACCTGGTCGATCACAACGATGGCAAGTCTTATTCTGATTCTGTTTCTGTGATTGTCCTTTTCCTTTTCCTTTTCCCTTGCCTTTGCCACTTTTTCCTTTATTCCTATTCTGATTGGACTTCTGACTGTCATTCTGTTTCCAATTCTGATTTTTGGATCTGTCATATGGCTTATTGCCACGTCCTCTGTCCTTATCCTTTTTGGCTGGCCCTCCAGATGAATGTTCCTTCTGCCCTCGATAATGAAGAGTCTCTGATTGCTTCGAATGAACAACATAGTTCAAGTCGAGCAATATCTGTGTGGTTAGTGACCACGACATATTATTCCTTTCTGTCTCTGTCAGGAATCGTAAATGAAACTGTCTGCGAAGTTCCGGATCTACGCTGTTGACGAATCTGTCCTTTATCAACACATCTTCCAGTTCAACTGCTGCCAGTGCAGCCAGTGAAGTGAATGTGCGTAGATAATCTGAAAAAGTCTGGTTTTCCTGTTTTAGTGACATTAGGTGTTTTTTAGCCACTGATCTTTTATGGGGGTTACCAAACTGTCTGAGGAAAATCTCTCTGATTCCTGCAAATGTGGCATCTGGTTGATTTGCCACGACCTGGAAATAGTGTCGATCATTATTCTGTATGAGGGTCAGGAAAACTGTGATCAGGTCTTTATCTGGAACTCCTGGATACGTGAATTGGAAGTATCTATCCACGGTTTCCAACCAAACCTCTGCGTCCATTCCTGATTTGTACTGGTTTGGTGGTGCCATTTTCACTTTGGGAACCAAACTGGATGGAGCTGGTGCTGGTGCTGTATCTGGATCTGTGAAAATCATTGGAGGATTGTCTGCAGTATATTCTTCATCTGGTTCCTGAGGCTCGTTTTCAGGATCTCGATATCTGCTCATATCAGGCTTCATTCGGCTGATATTGTCGAAGAACCCTATCTTGTCGAATCTGGTCTGGGTATTATCATAACCAGCGTGCCATTTCGGGATCTTGAAACGACTGTATGCATCATATGAGCCTAAGATGTCAAAGAACCATGTAGACGGATCTGCATTGATGGGTGGAATATCTGGATCTTCTGCTTCTGCCATCTAATAAAGACAAAACACAACACCAAAATCTCTTCAGCTAACTGAGTGTGTGAAGATATATATATACCTATGTTATATATGGTATATCTGTATATTATGATGAGGTTATGCATGTACATATATCCACCTTCTTCCCCCCTCAAGGAAGTGTGTGATACAGTGGCAGTTGTCAATTGCCAATACCTCATTCAACATGCATTCCTTATAGGAATCAGCTGTTACAGTTTTAGGGTTGCAGCCCTACAGTCCTTGGGTTGTAGCCCTGCAGTTTTTGGGTTGTTGCCCTACAGTTTTAGGGTTGTTGCCCATAGTATTATCATGTCTATGATGATTTAGCATGATATAATAATGCCAAAAAACGAAGTTTTTCGAAATAAAACTGGCATTTTTGGGCATATATAGTTACAGTGGCCCTGTTACTCAATACAGTGTTTAGGGTGTTACTTGATATCAGTAACCCTAATACAGGTAAAAATAAGCAGTATAACGTTTTTGCAAAGATTTTTAAGCAAAACTGCATTTAATACCCACATAAACGTAAAGTGTTTTTTAGGAGGTACGTTACACCCCTGTTACACACATTTAATTTTAGGGTTGTTACAGGGCGTTACACATGCTGCATAAATCAGGGATTGATATTTGATATATAAACATTCATTTTATCAAAAAAATCAATCCGAAATTTTCAAAATGTGTTTTACGTACAGCATTTTGAGCGATTTATTGCCATAGCAATAGCGTTACCCATATATATTCAACACCTAATATTTTAGGGTGTCACACTGATATGACATGTGTCATTATGATTTTCTGATACCTTAATAGGTATAAAATCATAATCTTACATAAAATGGGCACACACTTTTCATTTTGAAATTAAACGTGGAGCTTTTTCACCCATTTTATAGTTTTTTTCAGCTGTCTGAAATATTGTTTGGTGACATATTTCAGTGTAAATGTGAAATGTAAGTACAGAATCATTACAAGGAACTTCACTTTTGCATATGACATTTTTTTCATAGCAAATAAGTGAGTTGTGTTGTATATCAACATTTACAGTTGACAGCATTCTGGGTTTTACTGATTTAAACCCATGCACAGCAAATGTACTTTTCTGGTTATGTATATATTAATCAACTTAAGTGGAAACAGCCACTTTAGTGATATTTCTCAACCTATGATTTGTTTGAGCATAGGTCTGTGCTCTTAAGATTTATCAAAGTGATATATCTCATTTGGAACAAATCTGGACTTTGCTGGATACAATCACAGCAACTTCACACAACACATTTATGTGTGTGTGAATGTCCTTTACACTATTGTCAGAAATCATGTGAAAACTGATCTGTATGTTACATGCAAATTGAGCTGATCAATTCTGAATCAACTATCATAATGCAATGTACTTGTTGTAGTTGCTCCAGCTGATATGAGAGACGAATGGACAATGCTCAGCAGTGACCAGCTGCTTATTTGAGCATTGTATAATGCCTTCGGGTCTGGAGATATTCTCCATCCAGCCCTTCAGCATGTAGTTTTATCCTGTTTACCTTAGCTATCGCCATCACTGACATCCAACACGCACATGTGTTTGTCGGATGGTATCTATATTATCATGCACATAGTTGACATTATAGTTGATCATTTCACTTACTGAGTCAGTGAATGTCATTATACATAGTAATGTCAGTGGTGTGTGCATTGTGTAGGTACTTGCTGATTTAGTACTTGTAAGTGTGTGTGTGAATTATTTACTATACACACTTGTATGTAGGTGACTTCTGGTATTACAATACACCAAGATGATTTATCATGCAGGATGATCTGTATACCATGTACTGAATAAATCTAGCATGATATATATATCAGCTTAGGGGTTATTGTAATCCTGTATACTCTCATTTACAATAATGAGTTGCTTGATTTATTTCACATGTAGTTCCGGTGAGCATTCCATTCAGTGATCCACCATAGAACGAACATGCTCATCCCAAATCCTTCGTCAGAGCATGTCGAGCTAATTATGGTGTTAAGATCACCTTCAGGCACCTTACACTTACATGGGTTCCAATATAGCTTACATGCACTGCAGTATGCTTTGTGCATTGTATAATGTATTGTGATGTGATGCCATGTGTCCCAGTTGTTAACGTGATCAAACTGGTATGTACATTACAGCTGGTATCGTGATCAAGCTGTATGAATAATGCATGCACAATCACAGTGATGCTCAGTATAATAATGTACAGGTGGTGAAATGCACATCTGCTGCATGCACTCAGTATATACTCATGATAGTGTATACTACAAGTATGTGTGAAAAGTATGTGTGTGTGTGTGTTGCTGCAGGTATTATTATCTCCACACACTCGACTTTTTGCACACACTATGATGTTGCTGCAGAGTATTTAATGATCTGTCATGTTGAGCGTGTGTGTGTGTAAGCTATTCACACAGCATTTATGCAGTTCACACTCATGATTGCAAGCTTGTATGTGAATCTGATAGTGAATGAGCATCATCTTTTATGTGCGATAATCACAGATATTGTAACATGCTGCATTTATGTATACCATCATCGCGCGTCATCTGTTATGATGCGTCTAGCAGGTGTATACATATACTGTCAAGCAAAATAATTATGCGCACGTCGACAAGTGATTTTTGCGACCATTTGAAATGATGATTTTTCGATGACGAGATCTGTATACGCATCAAAAACTGCAAACTGCGATTTATTGCGACTTTGATGAATCGCTGATGTGCGCGCTGTGAATAGTGATGATATCTCGTCGCAGAGATGTACGGCATGTGATACGAATGCCATTTTGTATACGAAACATACACTGATGACGAATTGTGCATATGCGCGTCAGTTTGTCGAATCTCGAACAATTTTGCGAATGATGTCAGCGCATATGTGCGATCGGCATGCTGTATGCACACCTTCTCGCGCTGTTATCTCTGACGGCGTGTATGTGAACAAATGCGATTGCGACGATGTCTCCTCGCGCACTGATTTCGCTGTTTATTCCGCAGCGGTCGATATTATGCGAGATATGTTGATATATGTGCGACTGCAACGCCTGTTTGAAATATGCGATCCGCAACCTGCGCACACAAAATTCGATATCTCTACTACAGCACTCACACTTTATGCGTTCTCAGTTCGTCGCCTTGACGAGTCGGAGAATACCATTCTGTTAGGGCTAGATAAGCGAGCCCTCAGTATATTGATATAAAGCGCTGTGTTATGGGACGGTAACACACGCGTAAGTAATGAGCGGGGATGAGTGCAGGCTTCTGTGAGAAGATACTGCTGAAGCACAACGCTTCCTCACTTTTATACCTACGTCACCCATCATCTTAGATGGTACCGCCATTGGGTTGTGAACCCGAGACGTAGGTTGAACGACCAGCATGGTAATAACGACTAGTTCGTTCATGCTGCACATGCGAGTTCCGCGCATGCTGAAAGCTAAAGATGGTTCTTGGTTTGTTTCCAAGATGTATCTTTGCTTTGCCATCTTCGAGTTCAATCATACGAACTCTCGATGACAGGGATGCCTGATGATATGACATAATCATCTGGCGACATGTACAGTCATCGTCGACCGTACTGACCACTGTCATAAATGTATGACGCGACTCGACCTGTACAGTCATGATCGACCATACTGTCGACTGTCATAATAATATGACATGACCGACTGTCATAATAATATATGACATGACATGACATGGTATGACATGTATGACAGGTATGACATGTATGACACATATGTCATCGGTCATAACCCTGACAGGAGCCGACCCTTGCCATGCACCACATGGGCCCCGTCGCGCCCGTGGACTACGTCTCCGTAACGACGGACGACTCCGAGGATGACGGCGAGTGTCTTCCGCCAACGAGACAGGCCTTGGGATGCGGCAGGCCGCCAATGGGTTTCGGGTTCTCTGCCCTCACATCTCTCGCAGTCTGCCTGATGTTTGTTATTTGTGCAACTGCCGCGCCTTCGCGTGATCGCTCCGCGCCAACATCTTCAGCAACAGGGCGCATCGGCGACGAGGTCGGTGGTGCTGGTGTGCTGACGCCCACAGCCATCCCGCCGGATCTCTACTGGCAACGGGAGGGCTCGTACCACAGCTGGCACCGAGCTACGTACGGGTAAGGATGGACGTGGCTCCCGGGCCCCCCGCAGCCACCTGAGGCAGCTCCGATTGTTACTGAGCCGCCCTCGCCGGGTGGTGCTCCGCCATCGCCGGACTACGAGCCACCCGCCTGGGGCGGTGGAACCGGAGATGAACTTTCTTCTTCAATTCAGCACGGGACCGAACTGGTTGCACTCGGTGCAACTACCTGCAACGACATCGGCACATCTTCAATTCCCTCAATTTGCTCTACGCATGATTTGACAAACAGTGGTACCAGCTCTCTTGGGCGTTGTAACAGTGGCACCGGCTCTCCCGGGCACTCTCGACGTGGCTAGAGTTGACGAGATCGAGATTAGCCTGCCTCCAGACTGTTATGCTGTTGGTTCAGGTTGCCCCAAGATGGGCTTAATTTAGGGTTTTAACTGTATCTGTATTCTGCAGTATGCCAACTGACTGCTAGTTTCAGGAGTTACCCTGCCAGAAAGGACAGGTTCTCCTGTAGGATGCTTATTTCCACCGAAGCTGAGTAGGTGTTTGTTTCAGTTCCGTGACCACCTAGTTTGCCAGTCACCACCCTAGGTGGTGTGCTGGAAGTGACGCCCCGACTGTCATTCCTATAGTTAGGGTGTATGACTGTCACCGGTCCCGGAACCCTAGACCCCGAACATATAACGGGAAGACTCGGTATTCTGCTTATCCGTTTATCTATTCTGATTACCACACACCGAATATACAGTCAAGCTGATATATTCAGCATCCAGGTCTAATCAACCTAGGAAACCGCGGCAAGGCAAAACCGCTACGCTGCTGGATGTGACACACCGTGTGCCATTTCCTGTTATCTGTACTAGTACTCGGTACAGTACGGGTGTCACAGGTTTAGGGTTTCCGACATAAAGCCGAGACTATCTTATGTTTATTTACACTTATGAGAAACACCGAAAGTGAAAGCATTCTGACCGTAACCCAATATATATCCGTAGTCATATATCTAACAGTTATCGGTGCGCCAGGCACCTTCCACTACTTTTGGTAGCATGATTGGCTAAACGCCTCCGCTTGGTGGGGCGTTGGGGACCCCATTTGATGGTTGCGCTATGAGGACTCGCGGTTGAGGCACGCGTCGTTACGGAGTGATTGTGTTTATCGCTGCAGCGTACCCTACGTGATTTGTTGGATGTCCACGGGATTTTCGTTTTGGCCGGACTTGATCAATCTTTGTCGCGGACTTCTTACGCAACGTGTTTATCGACTTCGCGCTAAAAAGGTCGTGCCGGCGGAGACGAAGCAGCAGCGGAAATGGAGGGGGAGCGTGGTTGCATCTGTGGTGGGAAAAGAGGGGGGTGAAGAGGCCGGAGGAGGGGTGGTGGTGGAGGGGCGGGAAGGCGGGAGTGGAGGGAGCGGAGTGTGGGTTGTGGGGGTGGAAACACATCGTCAAGCTTACAAATTAGTTAACACGGTTACACAATCTCATCGTGTCGGTTACAAATTGCCAAGGTTACACCATTGGTTGCATCGGCACATGTTTATATATCGTTACAATCACATATATCCACTCTCAAAACTTTGCAGTGTTCCCACGTTTCTGTCTTGTCGCATTTCGACCGGCTCCATCCTCACGCCGGTCCCATGTTTTGAAGGCACTCTAAAGACATTGATACTTGCGCGTCTCGCTTTCCCCCCTGCTCAGCATGTGTCACAACGATTGCATTTGGCAATGGCTTCCGGGGATTAATATCGGTCCAAGATTTCGTCCGTCCGT
>LGRX02010171.1:25117-58488 GCA_001247695.2 Cymbomonas tetramitiformis | reverse complement strand
TGGGGTGAGTTTATTACCTCGCACCAGGGGGGGTCAGCTCGAAGGGGTCCGCTAGGAGGGCGGACCATCTAAAGGGGGCTCACTTTGAGCGGGGCATGTGCTAACGGGGACTATCTGCTGGAGGGGTTGACAGGCACCGGCCGCCACGAATGAGCCCCCACCCGCGCCAGCTGTTGAGGTGAGTTCATTACCTCGCACCAGGGGGGCTCTGCTCGAAGGGGTCCGCTAGGAGGGCGGACCATGTAAAGGGGGCTCTGCTCGAAGGGGGCTCGCTTTGAGCGGGGCTTGCGCTAACGGCATCTATCTGCTGGAGGGGTTGACAGGCACCGGCCGCCACGAATGAGCCCCCACCCGCGCCAGCTGTTGGGGTGAGTTCATTACCTCGCACCAGGTTTTCAGGCCCTGAAAATGACTTTCAGGCCCAGAAAATCCATTTTTAGGCCCTGAAAGTCATTTTCAGGGCCTGAATATAGTCGTGTGTGGCTTGTGTGTTGTAGGGTTAGCTTCTCAGGAAGTGGATGGTTGTGAACGTTCCGAAAGATGGAAAATGTTTCATCTGGGCATTGGCCATGGCCACAAGCGGCAATGTTACTCAGCACGACCTCCGCTTTTGCGTGTCCACCATGGCCCGTGGAATTGGGTGGTGTCCAACACAATCTGGGATCACGCATACCCAAAAGGGCATCCTGTGTGACCGTTACGAATGCCACTGGGGGTACTTGGTGGACAACCACCTGACAATATACTCCGAACAACGATTTCCGTTCGTGTTAATGCTACATCTTTCAAATAGGGGTACTCATGTAGATCTGTATGTGCGGAGGGGGAGCCCATACCGCTTGCACCTGTTGAGTGATTTGCGGTTAGACGGCATAGACGTACAGTTTGTACAGCCCGTGCCGACCCGCACGTTAATTGATCTTACGTAAACATCTCAATTGTGTATAAGATTCAAATCAACTTTCATTTCGGGGCCTAAACTTTCATTTCATGCCCTGATTTCTCGTTTCTGGCCCTGAGCTTTCATAGCCTGAACACACTTGATGCGCCCTCCAGGCTCACTTGATGCGCCCTCCAGACTCACTTGATGCGCCCTCCGGACTCACTTGATGCGCCCTTTAGGCTCACTCGACAGGCACCGGCCGCCACGAATGAGCCCCCACCCGCGCCAGCTGTTGGGGTGAGTTCATTACCTCGCACCAGGGGGGGTCTGCTCGAAGGGGTCCGCTTTGAGGGGGCATCTCGAAGGGGGCTCGCTTTGAGCGGGGCTTGCGCTAACGGGGACTATTGTTGGAGGGGTTGGAGGCACCGGCCACCACGAATGAGCCCCCACCCGCGCCAGCTGTTGGGGTGAGTTCATTACCTCGCACCAGGGGGGGGCACCAGGGTGCTTCGCATCGGCACTGGCTCTTGCGGGCAGCGCTCTGCATGACACTGGCTCTCGCGGGCGGCACTTTGTATAGCACCGGCTCTTGCTGCCAACACTTTGAATGCCATAGGCTTCCGTGGCCAACACTTACAAGGGCCCGCTCGGGCAGCGCTTTGTATGACATAGGCTCTTGCTGCCAACACTTAGAATGTTATAGGCTTCCGTGGCCAGCATTTACAAGGGCGCGGGCTTCCGCAGCCAGCATTCCGAATTGGAGCGGGATGAATTGAAGTGGGCCCCAGGCCCAAGCAGTTGTTAGGATATCCTAACGCACCGCGGAGGAGGGGTTAAATGGTCACTAGTATGGGATGTGGGGATCAGCGGTTAGGACCTACGTTGTTCATGGATGATTGCGAGGATGACCTTCAAGAAGAACACCTCAAACTCATGGGTGTTTTGATGTTGTCTTTGAGTCGCGGTGAAGCCGTCCCATCGTATATGGTTGAGCGGGCGGTTGATGTCGTAAAATCGACCTCAACTAAACCAAACATTAACCGCGTATTGGAGTTTGTATGGCCGCCTGTAAAAACTACCGGTGGCATGTCATGGGTGTATCATGAACAGGCATTCCTGTTGAGGTCGTTGGTGACATCATACCGTCCATTACCTGATAACCTGACAGGCGGCGACGTCTTGGCGACAAACATGTTGGTTGAACATTTTACATCGCGTGGCTCCGGTTTTTATCACGCGTTTGTAGTGTTTTTCTCTTTGTATGCGCACTTCTTCACAAGGGCGGAGGCGAACTCGATGGCTACTGCCCCGTGGTACTTGAGATAGTACCGAAACGCGTTTCGGTACTATCTCAAGTACCGAAACGCCGGATTTTTGTTCGATGCCCTCCTTTGATATGGAGATGCTACCTTTCATATATTTTCGTCCCAGGCACCCAAACTGAGTTGCGTTATGCGCCATTGGTCTATAACACACGTATATTGGGCGCACGAGGGCGTCGAATGCCGTTGGGTAGCAAAATTTTGGCCTTCAATTTTCGCTTAGTTTTGCAAATACCCAGATTTTCTATACCCCCGCGACTTCAACCGCAAATTTTGGCATCAAGATGAGGCCGGATGGAAAATCTGACGAGACACTGCAGATCGGGCAACTCGCGAACTTGTCAACATGGGGCTCCGAATCTTCATCCGGAGCGTGTAGCGGGAGTTATGCGGCGAAACATGCGGGTACTTGTAATAGTACCCAAAATTTTAATTAATTTTATGGTCTTTCACCCCCCGAAAGCATGCCGCGCATACACATACCTAAAGTCGATGGGAGTAAATTTCAGCAACAACAATAAATCAAAAGGGTCCTAAATGATTTTTCGAAACCTTCATGGGACACATACACCCCCTCTAGTGCCCATAATGAAGCATAAGGCTTGGTACTTGTGATAGTACCGAACCACGGGGCAGTAGCCATCGAATGACTTTGCGCCGAATGACATTCATGCTGTATCCACGTCGTGGAAGGAGCACCTGGAATCTTCCTATGTTGAGACAAGCAAGTTGCTTTTCTCAGCAGTGTATGGATCGGAGCATCTTTTATGGAGTATATCCGATCACCCCTTGAGCATTGAGGTCCCATCACAACGGCACCAAAGTCCTCATGGATTCAAACGATGGGGTTTTTTTGGTCCAAATCTGATGGGTGCAAACGACCAAGGGCTCATCGAGAGCATGCGCTTGATTGATTCCCTCGAGATCATCGGCCGCCGTGCCTTCCCGGGAATGATTTGTGATGTGCGTTTGTCCACCATCGCACTTCGCTTGTTGTTGACGTCCTCGAATGGCAAACATGCGATATCGCATCCCCTTCCATCGCCACATGGGTCCATGTTGGTAAGCGGCGGTTCACCATTCACGCGCTTACCTACTGAAGGTCTCTTCGCACCACTACCCATTGTGGGAAACATCATGGAAACCGACTGGGTGAGCCGTGAGACACACGACTTTGACGCGCAATTCAACTCCTGGCGTCCAAAAGAGCGCGCTAAAGGAGAGTGGATTGAGCTCGTTAAAACGATCGATCCACCATCCGCCGCAAAGCCCGCGTTGCATGTCGAACTCATCATCGGGGCCCAATTAAATGGCCCAACAGATATATTCTTCGTTGGTGAGATATATCCTATCCTATCCCCCTTCTGGTAAGATTCATACAGTACGTTTCCATTATGTGTAGCATGATCGAGGCGATGCTCTACACTATACTTAAGGTTCCATAGGGCGGGAGTTAGGGGGGGGCGAGGGGTGTATTAACGGGATCTAGTGGCCAGCACTTTGAATAGCCAACGATCTGAAATCCACTGCCTTTATGCAGCACAATGTGCGCCGGCATACTAGATGCTTGTGGTCAGGAGCACAGCACACTGTCGCTCATACTTTCAAGATTTTAGTAAGTGTACTAAGAGGCCCAAGTGGATTATGTATGTGATGACAGGGAGCACGTCAAGCAAACCGTAATAAGAGCACCCCCGCCGTTGAGTATGGAGTGTGCTTGGACGTTGACACCACTCCAAATGGAGACTTAGCTTCGCATCCTATCCCCCTTCTGGTATGATTCATACGTTTCCACATGTCGGCATGATCAAGGCTATGCTCTAAACTATAATTCAGGGTATACATCCTTAGGGCAGGAGGTAGTGGGGAGGGGGGGGGAGGAGGGGTGTACTAACGGGCGGGATGAAGGATGTTGCAAATATGCAGGGTCTGGACGACAAAATCGATGGACGGGCCTTCCAGGAGCAAGGCTTGGTAATGATGCGCTTGAAGCCCGGCACATCGGAAGCTATGCTCCAGGCGGTTAATGCTCGCGACCACAAAGCACCGCCGCGCAACAACTTTTCCCACTTCGTCATTGGCAAAGGACACAATGAACCAGACTTTTGGGACACGGTGCCATCAACCGAGCGCTTTCTAGAGAAGGTATGCCATGAATCCAATCTGCGAGGGCCCCGAATAAAAGTTAACGAGGTCGGTGCAGGGCCTCAACCAAGGCATGGAATCAGTTGGAACAAGCAACATCGATGTTTTTTTATTATTCCAAAATTTTCATTGATTCATAGTCATATTCTAAATTATCCTATCAATAAATTGTGATAAAAGAAGGCAGCTATCGATTGATGGTGATCTTAACATTAAACTATCAATTGATTGTAATTCTAGCAAATGCACATCAATTGCTTGTGAATTCTACCGAGGCTATATCAATTGATATGATACCCAAAAATTGCTACACCGTGATATTGCAGGCTATGTATTTCAACAATTGCTAATTACTATCTAATAAGTATCTATGAAGGGACTACGTGGTCCTTTTGCCACCCGCTCTGCCTTAATCTCTCGCACCGTGTACAATTGTACGACAACTTTTCCCACTTCGTCCTTGGCAAAGGACACAATGAACCAGACTTTTGGGACACGGTGCCATCAACCGAGCGCTTTCTAGAGAAGGTATGCCATGAATCCAATCTGTGAGGGCCCCGAATAAAAGTTAACGAGGTCGGTGCAGGGCCTCAACCAAGGCATGGAATCAGTTGGAACAAGCGACATCGATGGTTTTTTATTATTCCAAATTTTCATTGATTCATAGTCATATTCTAAATTATCCTATCAATAAATTGTGATAAAAGAAGGCAGCTATCGATTGACGTGGTGATCTTAACATTAAACTATCAATTGATTGTAATTCTAGCAAATGCACATCAATTGCTTGTGAATTCTACCGAGGCTATATCAATTGATATGATACCCAAAAATCGCTACACCGTGATATTGCAGGCTATGTATTTCAACAATTGCTAATTACTATCTAATAAGTATCTATGAAGGGACTACGTGGTCCTTTTGCCACCCGCTCTGCCTTAATCTCTCGCACCGTGTACAATTGTACAACAACTTTTCCCACTTCGTCCTTGGCAAAGGACACAATGAACCAGACTTTTGGGACACGGTGCCATCAACCGAGCGCTTTCTAGAGAAGGTATGCCATGAATCCAATCTGTGAGGGCCCCGAATAAAAGTTAACGAGGTCGGTGCAGGGCCTCAACCAAGGCATGGAATCAGTTGGAACAAGCAACATCGATGGTTTTTTATTATTCCAAATTTTCATTGATTCATAGTCATATTCTAAATTATCCTATCAATAAATTGTGATAAAAGAAGGCAGACCTTACATGCAAGACCACTCATTACATGAACTTTATGCATCACGAGGGGCCTGAAGGCAAAGTAATGGAATTCTACAAGAAAGAGATGAAGAACATGACTTATCTTCGGGTTAGTGAGTCAACGTATCTGTCTAAAAGTATGGTGTCCGAGTTGACCGCGACAATAGTCATCAAGTCCACGAACTTCACCGCTATCGCTCAACTTTGAAATATGCTACATGGTCGACCAGGATTGACACTGGACGACCGTGGCCGTGAGTTGGAAGCCGCCTTCAAGCTCTACAATTTGGGTGTACGAACATCCGACGATGAGTAAGTCACACACATGTGCATTCTAGATAGGCCCATGCCCCTGTATAGCCCCTGAATAAAGCTTTTCTTGTCTTCCGATCGTGCATATGCAATGCATGCACCGGCGCCTCATTCAACATGATCACAATACACTTGCTCACAAAGGCCGGGTGTGTCTGAGCTGGTCTACCTTCGGGGGGACTGCCGTACCCCATGTTTGGCTTTTGAGAGCAAGTGTATTGTGATCATGTTGAATGGGGCACCCTAAACATCTTGCATAACATCCTCACGCACACATAACTATTTGGAATAGCTAAAGTGAGAGAAGCTAAGTACAGGGTCTGAAGGAAACGACACATGTGCTTGAATATGTGCAGCGTACGTGTTTTCCTATAAATTCAGTTTGACCGATGTGTGGATGTGTGATATGCAGGACCATGGCGTTTGAATACGGTCCAAGAGATGCCTTTGACCGAGACATGCGTAGAAAATTTGGAACCTTTGTGCAAAATTGGAACCAATGTCATCCGGGATTGGCGCACTGTTGTGACACCGTGGGTTGCAATCGTCCTACGGTTGACGGCACAGAAGTGACAGACGCAGTTCGCTACATGGTGGCAGATGGTGTGACGTCATTAGCTGCACATTGTTGTGCATATGGTGGCGACGCGCGGGTGGACCCCCCTATTCCGGCATGTGGTAAGGCTCCTACAAAAGGCAATGGGTTGTATTGTGATGAGCATATGCCCCCCCGTGGGAGCTCCACTTGAAATGTGGAGCAAGCATCGGAGGTGGATTTTGTGAGAAGCCTGTAATGGCCACTGGAAGTTATCACATGACGTGTGCGGTACATCATTCCGTGGAGGACAAGTATGCTCGGCCTGTAGGATACCAACGTGCGTGGCGTCATCGTAGAAAACCAACTGAAACACAACGAGAGTGGGAGAGAAGGACTACGGCGTATTCCAAGGTTATACCCATTACATCATGATCTTGACCTTGAATGGAAATGCATGATTCCGACACTCCCATCGTGGGTGACGTGCGGCTACCTTTTCTCTCCATCCTTGCCCATCCCAAACGGCTTCATAAATGCCCCCCATTGACTATTCCGATAAGATGGTGACGGGTGGGAGAAATGTTTTGATGCAGGACCGTATGACACATCGGTTTCACAAGTGCTTCACACCATGTGTGTTCATTCTTGTTGGCACGTGCGGTGTTATCCGAAATGCGGCGCCAATGCATACCCAAGAGTCCTTTGAGGAGATATTTTCATTGTTGGTTATTTGGTTGAGTTCAGGTATGTGCAAAATGAGTTCTTCTTTTTTCCCGATTATTCTAACCATTGTAATAGATAGGGACGATGGGGTTGCTTGGACCGGTTTTGTGGGGGCTTCCAGTATAAGTGGCCTCAAGTACCGTCTGTTATAGGGCTTGAAGGGGCTTGCTTGAGGGGGGGCTGCTCAAAGTGGATAGGCACAACGGACGGATAGGTGGAGGGGGTCTTATTTGATGGTGCCCGATAGAGGGGTCCACTGAAGGGGGTCACAATGGAGGGGCCCCGCTAAAGTGGTTAGTTAGAGGGGATGGAGGGGCCTAGTCGAGGGTACTGAACCCCCTGAACATCGTTACAGGTCTTCCGATCTCAGGCATCATTTACGACCGTGCTTGTCAAGCATTGAGAAGCTTGAGGATTGGCCTCAACCGGGGTAAATATCCATGCCTGGAGGAACTAGCATGGCTCGTGGACCGGTTCCATGCCATGGGCCATTCTCCAACTGATGAGTTTTGCAGGGTGAACTGCAACCCCTACCGGCCATCAAGTAGGGGACTTGTTCGTGTTTTGGCAAAAGGACCACTTATTGGCCCCCCTCCAAGTTATGCAGGTGATCCCAGAGGCGCCCAAACACCTGTCCGGTATAACGATTGGAAACGAGTGGAACGTGACGGAAACCTGGTAATCGAGTATGAGGAGAATGCGTGTAGCGGGCGGAGAATCGTAATGCCAAACCATGGAGTGGGTGAGCCCCCTTTTACAGATTATCGTGTGGTGGACATTGGCAACACGGAGAAGGCGGAGCAAACCTTCGCCCAGCTCGGGGCCTTTGCGATGGCCATGCGAAAGATGGAAGGAACCTTTGCTTTGTTTTTTCTCTATTGCGTGATCGACGTACAAAACGCGCTTACTACACGGCGCTTGGAGAGGAAGGGATTATTGCCACATCCGGAGTCGGTAAACATGGCAGAAGCGATTGGTCTTCCGTTAGCATCGTACAACGCACACACTACCGATGATCATGCGAATGTGAACGGTGACATCGAGCGGACACAAAGGTATGTAGGTTGGGGTAATGCTTTATGTATGCATTATTAAGTTGTTAAATGAGAGTGCACGCATCATGATAACGCATGTATGATATTGGTCACAGGGATGTTGTGGAAGGAGTGACACCATTTGGCAACCTGGAGAACATTGAGGTAGAAAGGTGTGAACAACTATCCATGGGTGTATCGGGGATAGGGTTGTCCTGTTGAGTGACGGCGATCCATGGGTATGGCACTAGATATATTGCCTTACATTGACGGTGGTAGGTTTGAATACAATGTACACGTAAATGAAGAACAGGCCGTTGCAACCTAAATAGAAGGTCCGAAATTGATATCCGAAGGTTCGTATTGAATGTGAAAAGCCTGTGCTCAAAAATGTGGAATATGGTATCCCAGGACTGCTCTCGCTTCACATGAAGAAGAACATACGACAACTTTCGGGACGGGTATTCGTAGACCATTGTCCCCACGCGCGGATGACCACGGAGGAAAGCACGCAAGGATGGACCCCGCGAGGATGGACCCCGTGGCTGACCTCGATCAAGAGGCAATTGTGTTTGTTGAGGCATACGGAGTGCCAAGGTGCTCTGTACACGGAGCACGCGGTGACCCTGCCGGTAAGTGCAACGACTGCAATCGGGCAAACAGGCTCGCTGGGCATTGGGGAGGGATGGCGATTTGGAGTTCCGACATTGACCGGTTGTACCCTCGGTCGTCGGCTCGTGCATTTTTGTCTTGCACTTTGATCGACGTATATGCCAAAAAGATGATTGAGGAGGCTACAAAGGCGTATTGCAACATGAAGAGCGTGGTAATTTTGTCCGAGGCGTTCCCATTGATCGGCCCGTTCACGGAGATGCAGCGGGTGAATTGGGTCGGGAAGACAGCGACGGTGACGGTACGATTTCGGCAAACCCGTATTCCTCTACAAATTTTAAATATGCATGCGTGCACAAAGCTAACATTGTATTTTTGTGTTCCGCTATCAGAAAACGTTATCGGAAGGAGTGGTAGTCGAAGAGGATGAAACCATCAAGGTATTGTACTATGGTGCATTGAGTGCAATGAAAAACCTCAAAGAGATTTTGTGCATTTGAAGTGTACGGAACCATTTAAGATCATTGAATAACGGCATGTGAAAGCAGGTGCGAGAGATGAGTATCAATGCACATGGCCAGATCAGAGGAGTGTACAGTTATTTCAATATAGCGCACCTAGGAGCAGAATGGGGAACACACGATGTGATATTTGTGCCAATCCATGTTTATTTGCATTGGACATTGGGTGTTCGTATATCCGAAGGAGCAGAGAGTCGAATACTTCGATTCCTTACATCACCAGCAGCGGAAAACCTTCATGGTGGAATGTTTAAAACGCATTCTTTGTGAGCTAACCAACGCAACTGGGCAAAGGCATAGAGCGAGTCACGTGGACATCGCCGAAGACATGGTGCACTCACGTGATCTTACTAGTAGCCAGCAACGGAATTCTGTTGATTGCGGCGTTTATTTGTTAGCAAACATGCATGCGATCGCCAACGGGATTCGCCATGAAGAAGTGAAAGAGGAAGACATGAAAGTCCGTAGATTGCACATGATTAGAGAGATGCGCTTAGGTTGGCGGGCGGCAATGTAAGTAAGGCATGTATATAAATGTAAATGTGTGTGGGGCATGCATTATGTTGGGGTAGGATTGTTGGTGTTACACGTAAACACGTGTTTCAGAAATGTGACCGTGGCAAGGAGAGTGTGGGCAAGTCCCCGACTACACAAAGGTATCGGGTTGGCAGCCCAAAGTTTGTGTGGATCCTTCCTTGTGGCGGGCCATGGGCATTCCAAGCAAGGAGGCAACTTTCTTGATTCAATCCTTAGCCACACACCGTGGAAAGCAAGGGGGGTTGATTAGCGGTGTTAAGCGGCAATTATAGGATGAATACCCTTCCAGAGGGTTGTCTACTTGGGAGGAATGCCCGTCACTTGCCTGAGTACACTTAATAATAGATAAGATGAGTATAGGGCCGGGGGGGGAGGGATGGGGGGTGCATGCATAACTTGCAATGAAGTGCCCTGAATTGAAAGTTCATGCCCTGGAATGCAACTTCAGGGCCTGAAAATGATAATTCAAGCCCTGAAAATTCATTTTTAGGGGCTGGAATTCATTTTCAGGCCCTGAAAATGCATCTTCAGGGCTTGAATTGAATTTTCAGGGCCTGAATAAAATACAGTCCCTGAATAAAGTTCAGGGGCTGCATAAAATACAGCCCCTGAATAAAGTTCAGGGGCTGAATAAAGTACAGCCCCTGAATAAAATACAGCCCCTGAATAAAGTACAGCCCCTGAATAAAATACAGCCCCTGAATAAAAGTTCAGCCCCTGAATAAAATACAACCCTTGAATAAAACACACACGATTAAAAGTTCGGGTAAAAATTTTGAATAAAAAGTTATTTTTGAATAAAAGTTCAAAAAAGGTTCGGGCCACGAATAGAATCTATTTTTGAATAAAAGTTCAGCCCCTGAATAAAAGTAAAGGGGTAGTATACTACCCCATGATACTACCCCCTGGGGTAGTATACTACAAACAGCCCCTGAATACAAGTTCAACCCCTGAAGAAAAGTTCAGCCCCTGAAGACAAAATTCAGCCCCTGAATAATAGTTCAGCCCCTGTATAAAAGTTCAGCCCCTGAAGAAAAGTGAAGTAGAGCGAAAATACAGCCCCTGTACAGGGGGAATGAGAATATAATTGCAAGCAGTATAAAAAACGAAGAGTGAAGCAAAAATTCAGCCCCTGAACAAAAAAATACAGGGGCTCCTTAAGAGTGCAAATTGAAAAGTACAGGGGCTGTATTTTTGTAGAAACAAGATATAAATATTTCCGGGGGTATGAGATTTTTTCTAAAATGTATAAAATCGAAAATACAGGGGCTGAACTGAAATACAAGGGCTGTATTTAAAATACAGCCCCTGTATTTAAAATACAGCCCCTGTATTTGAAATACAGGGTCAAAAAACAGGGTCAAAAATACAGGGTCAGTTTTCTATCGTAATAACCCCCCAACTCCCGGATGTACTCCCGGCCATGGGTGCTTCTCCATCCATCTTCTAGAGTTTTTTATTGCCTAGCACTTAGCTTTTTCTCTAGATGTCACCCTGCTTAAAAGTGGGCTGCCCCTTTGTGGGCGCGCTATAGCAGAGGGAGTAGCCCCTGGTGTTTTCACTAGCCCGCTTTGCAGGGTTACCGCACTCTCAGGACTTTGTCCCCTTTGCTAGCGTAAATGTTTTATTATTATTATTACTTATATCTCTTACTATCAAGTTCTTTAAGTGGTTTTTTTTTAATGTGCGTAAAATGACGGTGAATATGCTGCGTGGTCAAAACAAATCATTAGTGTGTGATTTACTTATCATTTACTTACATCTTCTTACATCTTCTTACTTTCCCATTTTTCATAAAAAGGGAGGTTGGGCGGTGGGCGGTGCTACTTTTCGGAAAAGTTTTTCATATGACAATATAATGTAATGATATATTTATGTGAATTCTAAAATACTTTTTGAAATTACCCAACCTCCACCTCCCACCTCCCTAGCTGCAATTTCTGCTGGCGGGCGCGAGCTTGGCTCGCGCCGGGAAAATCAGGGATTCGCGGAGGAAAATCAGGGATTCCCCTGGCGGCCCTTACAGACCCCCGCTGACACCCCTGTCATAATTTAATATCAAATATGACAGATAGTCAAAGTTAGTCATAGTTAACCAATGATAGTTAAACATTATAGTACAGTATAGTACTACTATACTATACTGTTTCAATACACCTTCACTTTAAAAAAACAGATACAGAAGTACACCCCTCAGCTCACGTCAGGTCCTCACATTATTTCTGTACACAGTATCTAGCTCTTTACTCGAGTTCTGAAGTATTTCAGGCAATAACTTTGTGCATATCAGCCAAAAGTCAAATATGGGATATTGAATATGCTTAAGCAAGTCTCCAAGTGCGCGGTGCGGTGACTCAGAAAATTGAACCCCTTCGTTCTTGAAATTATGAAAACTCGTGTGGTGTGCAGTGTGGTTATATGTGCCAGTACACTCCGGGAACTTGATTAAATAAAACGCAATCTCTATCAGGCAACCAGAGCGGAGATTTGCTCTTCTGCTTATTACGAGGCGATAACCGTTACAACTTGCCATGCCAGTATCCACTCGATCCAGGAGTTTTCAACACGAAGGTTTCGAACATGCACACGCCGCTTTCCATTCTGTTCAGTTTTGCTTTGGCATTTTTACTTGAATCCTCTGTAGACCCTGAGGACAAGCTTATTCATTAATGAGAGAGCAAAGCGCTGCCGAGAAGTGATCAGGCTGCTGTAGTTATTGTGACTATCTGCGACACCCTCTTCATACGCACACGGCGAAGAGCGCTTGTTTGCCGTGGGGCGATAGCTGACAGACGTCGCCTCATGCCTAAAAACTTACAGATGATTAATTCATGCCTGGAATGCACCACTCCTCTCCTTGCATCGAGGACGGACATATATTGTAGGATGTCCAGTCGAGGCCGTGTTCAAGTGCCAAGGTCACAGAAACTTTCTTCCTCTGCTTTATTCTCTTGTGTACGCAGGCCCAAAATCAAATCCTCGCAAGAACAGTAATCGAAAAGACTCCAACAATGGTGAGAGCGAAGTCCAACGGACGTCCGAGCCAGCTCTGGCTGAGGTCATGCAGCCGATGTCGAAAAAGGAAGCTCCTGAGGGTCGAGGGGAAACAATAGAGCTGAAGGCCGCCGTAACGGCAGGTGAACCTTTTTCTAGCCGTCTCCTCCAATTTTCACTTGTAGAAATTTGTCGCAAGTTATTCAAGTCTTACCAGGTGGACTGCTGCACTCTTCTAATACCTTTATGGCGCACTCGTGGTGTCACATTGCAGTGGCCGTAAAGGGCGATCAGCTGTCACCCTTGGTATGCTCGATCGTTGAGAGAGACGCTCTTGGCAACGACGTGAGGACCGTCAAGCTCGGCCTGCATCAAGATATCATCCTATCCGACTTGTGCAAGGCCCTTGAACAGGTGTTCCACGCATTCCTGTGCCAACGAGCTTCTTGCACCAGGCACCTTCTTTCGCGGTCTAACAGTTCATTTCTCGTTCCTAGCTAGGCTGATACTTCTCAACTTGACCGCGCTCAATATCAATATCCCACTGCCCTATGGCCGACCAGGATGATTCAGGCGGGTCTGAGAGGCCAAGTGGCAGCTTTGCAGAGCAGATGCGACTGTGCTCCGCTGCAGGTACTTAAGGTGGCACCTGGGCAGAGCGCTAACTTCGAGATTCTTCGTGGTGAGAAGGAGGGTCTGCCATGCGTGCTCTCCAGAGAGCTTTTTATATCCGCTGCAACTAATGGGACACCTCTCATGGTCAAGACGGGAAGTGGTGAGAAACCATTTTGCTTCGGAAATCCCACCTGACCCGCACCTGCACTTTGACAACCAGCCTCTCCGAAGGCATCCGTAGTCCCAACCCCCACAGTAAAGAGCCGAGCCACCCCTTCATTCGCTGTCAACGAACCAAAGACCCGAACCCAGCCCGCTGCACTGCCTGCTCCGGCAAATCCCGCCTCTCTTATATCCCATCTGATCCTCCTCATGTCCCAAATCCTGTGTCAGAACGGCCTCCTGCACATTCCTCTCTCTCTCTCTGTGCACTCCTTACGTCTCTTAGCATTTGTGCATGGGTGTATATGGTAACACGTACAGTAACGGCCCCGCCCTGCTCCTGCAAGTTTCTGTCATCTTCTGTGGCAGTGGTGGGTTGGGCGTGGTCAGCGTGCTTTATGCCATTTAGTGTATGTGTGTGGCTTATCCCTCGACCGATTTCTTTGGCACCATATACCCTCAGAAGATCGGCTGCACTATGCACCCACACAGGGCATCGAACGACTCAGCACACACTTCGAGACACTTATCCGGATTTTCCGGAGCTTACACGTGGAGAACGGGACCCCCTAAGACTCACTGGGCCATTTTGTGTGTGTATGTATTTGCATGGTTGATATCCTGACTTAACCCATTCAACATTCTTATTGGCTTGTATGAACATGTTTTGAAGAATAGCGTGCATTCCTGCTGCAGTGCAAAATTTCATACCATGGAAAGTTAGAGACGTGCGTTTGCATATTGCCACCAGGCGAAGAGATAGTTGTTGGAGGGTTTGAAGACCTGACGGTACGGATGTCTTGTTCGATTGCTTCACAGTGACCCCTAAAAGGCTACCCACCTCCAATATCATCTACGTGGTGGGGTACATTATTGGCCTGGCTTTTCTTCCCTGGCCTCCAAGTGTCATCCCCGCCCCGGCCGCCATAGCCATGCTGGGAGCATGCTGTTGCTTTGTAGCAGTCAAGTGGGCAGCACCTATGCTTCCAGAGCCGATGACCGTTACGCAAACGCTAGCTTACAGGCCCCTGATGAGTGTCGGAAATGCACCTAGACAAGTTCAAATCTTCAAAGATCGGCGCCAGCAAGCATCAATTGGACTTTTTATTCTTTTTACCCTCATCATTTGTGCACTACGGTACGGTGTTTATGAAATAATTGCTTCTATCCAGGAACTCCATGATGAAGCCCGCTATACTCTTTACGAGTTTTACTCACACTTCATAAAAGCCCTTATGGTTCCGGTGCAGTGTGTCATTATTGTAATGGAAGCATCCATATTCAGCACAGCGATGTATTTGCTATGGAAAGTTGCTCGTGTAATATTTAGATTTTAGGCTAAACAGCGTAGCTATATGCAGACACTAGCATTTATATTCACTTTTGCGGTATGCATGATTGATGCCTTTGTAACGAGAAGAGGGAAGCAACTTTCTGGCAACTACTTTAGCAACCGGGAGCACTCACATCTCAATAAAACCGTGTTTCGATCTATGTGATCACACTTCTGGGTGACATGCATAAGGAAGCCGAGCGAGGACTCAAAATGTCTTGCTTGTCCGTCTTGAGTAGTCATGTTGCTGCCATAAACTACATTGTATGTGTAAGTCACGCCAGTCGGAGTTTTCGATTTTAAGTAGCATCATTTGTCGGGCAGTATGCGTCCCAAAAGCAGCATATTGCGGCTTCATGATTCTGAGCAGCAGTGATATACACCATCATTCACATGTAACATGTATTCAATAACCTATATATACATTTTGTGGAGGCAAATCATGTAAACACTGTTACTGGCTCACAATCATCACGATCCCCGACCAAAAAATCAGTGGAGAGCAGATCATATATATGATATAACGATGTGTCAATTGATGATCACCATCATACCTTCCCAGTTACCCATGGCGGCCATAGCTGAACACCATGTCATGTACGCGGGATCACTTATTGTGTGCGTGATCCTCACGAGCATGAACTACTGCTAAGCAAGATGCCTCAGCACTTGGCTGCTTGAAAGGAATGTACTCCTTTTCACAGTAGCGTGTTGGCATCATGCACTGTGCCATCACCTTACCGAACGCGCGTGGAGTTCTATTCCACCTTTTGAGAAGTCAAGCAGACGAGGCTATATCATACTTGCATAAAGCTAAACGGCATTAGCCAATGCCATTGATGAGGCTGACCGACTTATTGGACGATCGGAGATAAACGTGCGCTTGTACATCCTCTCTTAAGCTTGTACAGATGTTTGCTCACGTTAGTCACTCGAGCCAGAATGTAATACAAAAACTTTCCCAACAATAAATGCTGCATTGCCTTGACCAACATACATCAGCACTTTGCAGAATTCTTTGAGTTGGTACTGAAGTACATCACGAGAGGCCTGTCTCCGAGGACATAGCTGAAACGACATTAGCCCAGCACCCAAGTCACATGAGTCCTGGAGTGGCTGCATTAACGTCTTACAATGTGCAGGTACAATACTTGGTGGCTGCTAGCTATATTTTCCTTTTGCCTACCGTCAAAATCATTTCTGAAATTTGAGTTCTAAAATTAGAAAAATTTACCAAGGGAAGAAAATGAGAAGAAATAGGTGCAGTCTGTCATCGATTTCCATTCATTATTAATGAGAATCTTGAATTGCTGCCCACTCCATTGTGCGGTGTCATGGTGCATGCGTAATCCACATGGATGCCATTGTTATGGCAATATGGGGGGTCATCTTTCTTGAGGCTTACCTTCAGAGCTCAAGTGACATGGGCGGAAACGACCTAAAAAAGCTACAAGGCATTTCATGCTACAACACCCGGCACTGTGGCTGGCATGGCCGTGCTTCCAAGCTGCATTCCTCGGAAGTACGCTCGTGCGTAAAACATCATTCCAATTCCCTCGACGCACGCTAGGTGGGGTCGCACCCATGCACAAGATGTAGTGCAGCGGCGGCACAGCCAACATCTGTAAATGCTGCGAATGCCTGCCAGGTTCAAGTCAAAAAAAGGGATGGCTTTGGCTTAGTGATCTTGCACTTTTGATGCTTTCAATAGCTTTTGATAGCTTTCATACTGTGCAACAATAATTTCAAACATTCAGGGGAATTCCTCCATACTTCAATTGTTGGATTGTGAGACATAGGCCAAAATGTAGAACTCATGGGAAGCAACGTGGATGAGGATGACCCACCCAGCCTCGCATACGGCCCTGCATGATACGGACTTTTGGCTGCGTATCGTGGTCAGCTTCACCGCGTGCCGCTTTGAACAAGGCCTGCTGCAGAATGGAATCTAATTGTGACTCTCAGTTTGGCAGCCCATAGAAATTAAAAATCCATAACACATTGTCGGATTGATTGTATTGAACTCATGTTGCCATAAACAAGGATCATGCTCCAAGCAAAAATCTTATTTGTTCTTGAAGTATGCATATGCCATCGAATATTCCGAGCATAGCACAAGTGCCTAATTGCCTCGGAGTGGTGTAGCTTATGGGCAATTCACTCACCGAAGCACTTAGGCCCTTCAACGTGTCACACATCCAAACTTTGATACGCAGTTATCCATCGATTACAAAGTCAATTGAGGAGTTTCTGTTAATTCTTCAATTCCCAAATTGAGGATACATGAAATGCATCCATGAATTAATCATTAACGAATCAATCATTCCTAACTCCTTGTTTGAGCATATATGAAATGCATCCATAACTTATTGATCAATCAATCAATTATTCCAAACTCCTTATTTGAGGATATATGAAATGCATCCATCACTAATTGATCAATTAATAAATCATTTCTAAATCCTTGTTTAAGCATATATGAGATGCGTCCGTGGCGCAATGGCATGCCGGCAACACATCCGCTGTGTCCGTGGCGCACTGATATCCAAACACAACTGTACATCCCCTTGTGCTCCTACGAAGTTGATATAGCCCACAGCCTCCACAATATTCATTGATAGCACTGCGATCTCAAACATATCATGAAGGACGCGCAGTCTACACACAGCCTCTGGCGGAGGACGCGCAGTCTACACACAGAATCTGACGGAGGATCTGCCGTCTAAACCTATCATCTGTTGGCGTCACGAGTGACCATGGAGTGTGTGTCAAGGGGGCGCATGCAAAGAGGTTGCCGCGGGCGGGCGAGCAAAACGCGCACCAGGTCCGCCTCCTTGACGCTCGGAGCAAGATTCTTGATGAGCAGTGTACAAGAGGGTAATCCGGGCTCATATCCCACAAATTTTCCGCCTTGCACCGTTGCGAGCTGCTCTGCATTTAGGCGGCCAGCCACAATCTCCTGCAGCCAAGCCTCCTCCCTCCGGGCAGAAATTTCATACATGGTGGCAAATGGCAAACACATCCAGCAATGTGAGGCACACAAATCAGCCACAACGCCAGTCCAAATAGGTGAGCTAAAGAGGAAAGTCGAGCCGTGCACACGTATCTCTCGTATAGGAGAATAAAAGATGGTAGGCTGCATCAACGTCCAACTGTATGGGTACAAGCAAAATGCTTGAGCAGCGCTCAGGTGTAATTGTTGTGATAAGTGACACCATTAATGCAAGGCTATACGAGGTTGCCCCATAGTGGATGTCGTGGTTCTGATCCCTGGTTTGATCGCATTGCGCAACCCAACAGTTCTAGTGGGGCGGTCATGGTGGGCCCGGGTGCAGCTGCAATCAGCGCTGAGGCGAGTACAGGCCTATGGACATGTCTCACAAGCTGGTGGCCTTTGGGCTGGAGCTGTACGCGGGCTTCAGTCTTGTGGTAGTCCGCTGCTAACGGGAGGCCCTAAAGCGCGGAGCATAGAAGGCTCCGTCATTCAAGGGTACGCATTGAGGATCACGACGTGGATGATGAGGACGAGGACTTCAAGATGGGAGTGGCGTGGACAATATATAGGTGGACACATCGACTCTCGTTCAATCTCATAAGGCGAGCGACAAAAACGATTATCTGACAGCTAAAGGGGTTGTGCGGTGGCAGCTATGGTGGCGCGGTGACCAAGGGCAATGAATGGTGGGTGGGCAGGTTCTTGAGGAACAGATAGAAATTATCATTCTCAGCCCCCAAGGAATCCACTTCAGGATGCTTGGCATGTTGTGGGTGAGAAGGCGGGTGAGGAACGGAGCTCTAGAGCAGTTAGAAGGCGTCGTGGCAGCTCTCAACAGAGGCAATGTGGTTAGAAGGTTGCTTGAGCAGCTCAGAGGGGCGCATGCAAGCCACGTTTAGCAGGGTGACTTCAGCGAGAGGTTTTGGAACGGTCACACAAGTGCTCAGGTCGCTTCGTGAGCCGGGCAAACTGGAATCCCACGGGACACAAAGTGCCAGTGGCTAGTACTTCCAGTGTCAGCCAACGACTAGCCGTGAGCTACACCCATTTTTCATCTGAGCAAGATATGGCGGCAGCTTGCTTGGATCCAAATTGCCTTTCCTGTTTGTGATTCCTTCAATCACTTTTGAGTAGCGTCACCAAGGAAGTCCAATCCCAGTTGAGCACACACATCTGGCAGTCTGATCGCGAGGATGCCGGCCATCAAAAACTCAGTTCAAGGAAAAGCATGTGCACACTACAAATAATGGCACGCCGACCAAGACGCACAAGCAGCCGGCACGGTGCGCCAATGACATGGCAAAAAACTTGCCCACGGCACTACCTGAAGAAAAGAACGAACTATAGCAGAGGCTAAAAAAGTAACATGTTGTGTCATACACAAAACCCATGTCGGTATAAGGAACTCATCCTTTTGCGGCCCAGCCCTTCACTTCACAATAACCTTTACTTTAACGGCAATGTCATGTACAATAAATGTCAATGGTAATTTGAATTGTTTTTTATACGCACCTGTTTTGAGATCAAACGAGATACGTATCCTCCAATGCGGTCATTATCTCTGAACATTGCACCCCCAAGTTGCCACCAAATCATTCCATATTGTAGCTGATGCCGCATTCTCCCATCTTCTCCTGATTCCAAACTGATTTGGAGCATGCCTCACTTTTTCCAGGCTCGTGAGGAGCCACACCAGGGAGACATCACATCGTGGTGAGCTCGATGGCGAGCTCACCTGGCGTCTGGCATCTGCTCTTTTGTTGAGCCGGCTTCTTCCATCCTAGGCACTTTTGATACAGTGACATTTTTAGTTTTTTTCTGCCGCTTGCGCCGTGCCATGTCATGTTCCCTCATTTTCTCTCTGAATTCCTCCTCTACCTGCACAGGCCAGAAGTCCCCATACCCCCTATTGGAATCTGCAGTGCCTGCTGATTAGTTTGGTGTAAAGCATGACTGTTTAGGCCTTGTACAACAGTTAGGATGCTCAAACCCTGAAGAAACCCTAAGAAACCCTTAAGATCTAGATCTGTAGATCTGCTGAACTAATCGTGGCCGTTGGATCATATGATGACCATCGGCAAGACACAGTGCGTAATAGCTCGCGGCCCATCTTCTGAAAGTGGACCGGATAGTTCATCGGCCCACCTTAGACGTGTCACTGTAGTCGGTATGAACTGACAGTGACACGTAGGACTCAAGTTCGTGAACTTTTACTTATAACTCGCCCAATCAATAATGATTGGGCGCTAGAGTTCGCGGCGTTTCAAGCTGCGAACTGCTATATCTTTTGTGAATGAAAGTTTACGCTCACTTTTGCCAAATACCCACCGCTGAATTCCAACAGGTTGTGGGCCCACTTACCTTGTAAGTGCCGTTCTAAATTACTTTATCACGCTAATTTCCACTGCGCGTACGCAATTCACAATGGGAGGACGAGGTAAAAGTCACGTGCCCTTGACACCCCCTGGCCTTAACCCTGGCGACCCTGCGACGGAGGAGAAGCCGCAGGTGGGTGAGCACCCTTCGCTGGATATGGTTTCTCAACAGCAACATATTTCGGTGCTTACTGAATTGGTTAGGCAGCAACAACAGCAAGTTTCGGATCTTACGGACTTCTTACGGACTAATCAACTCTCCTCTGTCCCTGTGGACCATGGAACGTCTCTCTCTGGTGAGGGGCGACCACTACCGATACTTTCTGAAATGTCGAAAGGACTTTCCGCTGAGGCGTACTTCTCCGGGAAAGATGCTGAACACGAAGGAGTTTGGCATGAGTTCCTAGCGAAAATTCGTCCTTCTATGCGTCACCCTGCTCTGACGTTGCTGCTTTCGGAATCGACTCCTGAGAGTTTAATCAAAGCGGACCCTCTCTACACCGAGGAAGCTAATCACCTCTTTTACGACTTTCTCTGTCGTGTTACTGCTGGTACCGCCAACACTATTGTTTGCGGTTTTGACCCAACCTCTAACGGTTACTCAGCTTGGTGCGCTCTTGTTAAATTGCGACGCAACACCAGCGTTGTATATTTCATTGCGCAGATAGACAAGCTCATCTTGCAAGCTGGTCGGCTTGCCGTTCTTTCTCCTCCCTTACAATCATTCCTGGACGGGAAGGAGACTCCTCGCCGTATACGGGAGTACACTGCAATTACCGACGTCATGCCTTCTGACAAACCTGTCTGCCTGGAGATGGTTGAGATGATTTACACTGCTATGGCTATTGTAAAATTGCACTCTGACTATATGCTCCTCAAGGACAAGTTTATGACCAACTCACTTCCTATGTTTGACGTGCTGGCTGACCATGTTACTTCTCATTATGACACCATACTTGCGCCGCGCGCTGCTGCGACACACACTGCCAACGCGGTGGACGGCACCGACGACAATTCTGAATCTGAGGCTACTGGCAAGGTCCCTTGCTCTATCTGTCACAGACGTGGCCACCCTTCTACAGACTGCTTCATCAAGACCGTCGAGAAGCGGGAGGCGGTCTTCAAGAAGGCTTCCCCCTCTACCAAGGCGGCAATTCTTAAGAGGGTTGCGGACTACGAGAGGCATAGTAAATTACCGAAGCCTGGTGAGCACCTTGGTGCTGCAACTGGACAATCTGAGCTTTATCCTGGCCTCGACGAAACCGGTGAGGCTTTATTTGCTCTCCGTGAGAGTGGGCAATCTGACTTACACCCTGGCCTGGAGGACACCGGTGAGGCTTTATTTGCTCTCGGTGATGGTGGACAATCTGGCTTACACTCTGGCCTAGAGGACACCGGTGAGACTTTCTTTGCTCTCCGTGAGGCCGCATGTCGCTAGAACAATGAGCACACTCTCCCGACTTCGGTGACTTCTGACTTCTCTGATGTCCCCATGACTCCGTTCCACCTGGTCTTTGGGAGTGACTCTGGTAAATCTGCCTTGGTGGACCCTCCATCCTCTGGACTCGCCCTCTCCAACAACTATTCTGTGCTGGACAGAGTGTTGGCGGTGCCTACTGATGCTGTTGCTCGCTGTGCTAAGGTGGCTGAAGGGGTGGTGGATCCTGACCTGCGGGTTGCGCCCCGCTCCACTATGGGCAAGAGCGCTGTTCTGGATTGTGGCGCCACCAAGCACATCTTCGACTCTATGAAGGTGTTCACCGAGGATGATGATGGTGACCACCGTGGTGACCACTTTGGTGACCACTTTGGTGACAACTTTGATGACCACTTTGATGACTCCATCCCCGATCTGGACTCGGGCTCCGAATTGCCTGAGGATGATGATCCCGAGGCTTGTCAGGTTGGATTATCTGGACATCTTGGACTACGAGTTTGTACTCGGGACCACTGTGGTGCCGGGGGGGTGGATATCTTGACAACCTACCCCGTGATGATCAATGAGGACTGAAGGGGCACCATCCCTATACCACTGGAGTTGAAGGGGCACCATCCCGATATTACTGGAGCTGGAGGGGCACCATCCCAATATCATTGGAGCTGGAGGGGCACCATTCCCTAAAACTGGGTGTGACAGACTGAAGGGGCACCATTCCCTAAAACTGGCATTAAGATAGCTAGACAGTCACCCTTTAGAAGGGATATTGGAATCTGCAGTGCCTGCTCATCAGTTTGGTGTAAAGCATGACTGTCTAAGCCTTGTACAATAGTCAGGATGCTCAAACCCTGAAGAAACCCTAAGAAACCCTTAAGATCTAGATCTGTAGATCTGCTGAACTAATCGTGGCCGTTGGATCATGTGATGACCATCGGCAAGACACAGTGCGTAATAGCTCGCGGCCCATCTTCTGAAAGTGGGCCGGATAGTTCATCGGCCCACCTTAGACGTGTCACTGTAGTCGGTATGAACTGACAGTGACACGTAGGACTCAAGTTCGTGAACTTTTACTTATAACTCGCCCAATCAATAATGATTGGGCGCTAGAGCTCGCGGCGTTTCAAGCTGCGAACTGCTATATCTTTTGTGAATGAAAGTTTACGCTCACTTTTGCCAAATACCCACCGCTGAATTCCAACACCCCTAGCTGAACATGATCACGACCATAGATAATCGCAATCGCATTCCAAAGTCAAAGTCAAAGGTCAAAGTTTCAAAGTCAAAGGTTCAAGGTTAAAGGTTCAAGGTCAGAGTGGCGGCCGATCTAGCATATCTATGCTTAATTGGAATTGCATTGTCGATGCAGATTCATCGGATTTAAATAGCTCACTTGCCACGAGGCAAAACCGTCAATCGCCAAGTAGTATCGACCCAAATCTATAAGCATGCGCAACATGTGGCTATCTGGCATGTATACACATATGCAGAGGCATTTGCACAGAATTTCAATAACGTCCATCCTCCAGCAACACCGTAAAAAGCTCCTTAAAGGGGCGCTAATGCAGGAAATGCAAGACGGCATGTGTGTGGTACGTCAGCTCTTGATAAGGGATGCGATCACCGGAAAGGCGGGGGTCCATGCTGTTGTGTGTGAACTCCTTAAGAGTTGTGAACGCAGAAAAGTGGGAGGCCCATAAACCCCTTACCTGAGCCTGGAGATATGCCGGAGCTTCCGGAGCCCTCGTCCCAAACACCTCATTTGTGGCGCGGCTCCCTCCTTCGTTTGTAGCTGATTGCCCAAGCTTACGTCACCTTGCTGAGCTGAAACTGATTTCACCACTTGCAAGATTTAAAGGGTCTAAAATTCACATGAGTTCATACCGAGCAGTTTTCCTGTTGTATTCATCATGCATATTTGCATGGCAGATTACTTCATCAGATACCTAAGCCCATTGTTCAAGCAGCCGTATGTGCCTGGATGGTGTGAGAAATTCACATAACTAAACCAAAATTTGGAGTATTCGGAGTGTATAAATGGCCGTTTTTTGTACTGCGTGCTGAGCCACTAGATGCCACGGAGGACCCGGAAGAGGGAACAACCGATGCCACCCTTCCAAAACCTAGCAGGAGACGTAGCGTGTTGGGTATCCACTAGGAGTACTCTCCGTATCAAGGCAGCCAAAGAACTTGAATGCTGATAAGCGCAAAGTATTCTGCGACGGGCCCTTCAAGCGCACGGCAAGGCCCAAAGAACAAAACCTCAAAAACCACGAGACTTACACTTTCAGGAACACAGAGTGGAGGGGGACGGGCAAACAATGGCAGGGAAAGTGACATACCAGAACCGTGAGAAATTGTGACCCGACGGCTTGTGCTTGCACTACCGGCCTGCGCAGTCTCGAGTCAATATTCCGAATAACACCAAGTGTAGGGAACGCATCACCCTTTAGAGTACTACCTGGGGTAACACCTTGGATTGAGGGTTTTGACCTACTGTATGCTGGTCTGCAAACGGTATAGGTATACCCTGGTCAGCTAGAGTGCCTCACCTCAGTGTTGGCTAACAGGGATTCTTTGGCATCGAGAATATGAAGGGTGCCAGAAGATATTTATGGCTGAAGTTTAACACTATGATAGAGAGAGCTTTATTCAGACGTCAGGTTATAGATTTTGGCTTGAATACGACACTAAACGACTGAAAATGCTTGAGTTTGACACCGGATGACAGGGTCAGCATGAGTTTGACGTTGAGAGAGAGATTGCTAAAAACACTCGTCAACACTCGATCGATAGGGACTGTAGGGATCGCAAAATCGATTCGTTGCCTCACAGCGGTGGAACGAAAGCAGTTCAAGAAGCGGAGGCTCTGGGGCAGATCCAGAGTGAGATCACCTGCTCAGTCCCGACTGCCATCCCAAATTCCCCCAAGTGGTGCCCCATGCCAAGATGAGCTACATGCTGCAGCTCAGGCCTGTGCTACCCCATAGCATCGACCTCACGGAACCCTCCCACCGGCTCATCTGCAGGTATGTATCCTCAGGTGAGGGAGGTGGCAGGCGTCACTGGGGCAGCTGCGCGAGCCCAACAACAGGTGAAGGAGGTCGCAGGCTACCTGACCAGAAATTTTGTGCCCACAAGAGTACTCACAGAGCGCACCTATGTGCAAGCTCAGCCGCTTCCACTTGCGCCGCGTGGCGTCCAACTGTCGCACGAAATCAACGACACGCCAAACGGTGCTCGCGATGAGTAGACTTGAGGAAATTTTGCTAATATTTGCATCCGCCAACGTCTAACTCAGATGACCTCCCTCGCAGCCTCGAAACAATCATCTCACCCTCACCCTCATTTCGTTTAGATGACTTCCCACGCGGCCTACCGACAATTACCTTAGCACCACCTTGTCTCACTCAGATATCCTCCCTCGCGGCCTCGAAACAATCACCTCAGACTCACCTTCGTCTCCCTCAGATGACCTCTCTCGCGGCCTCGACAAAAACACCTCAGCCTCACCTTCGTTCCGTTCAGATAGCCTCCCTCGCGGCCTCGAAACAAACACCTTAGCCCCATCTTCGTCTCCCTCAGATAACCTCCCTGGTGGCCTCGAAACAATCACCTCACCTGTCTCTCAACCGTCCTCTCTGGCGGAGTGGTAACTGTGAAATCCACCAGGTCAGTTTTCTCTCCTCTGAGTGTTAAACCTCGGCAGTTGGAGGAAATTTTACTTCAGGTATATCTACATATACAAGAGGACCTCACCTTGAGGAGTATGGGAAAACGCTATCTCGAAAGGAGCCTCGGGTGCTTGGGGAGTGGGTTGGTCCCTGCCAATTAACACCAATTAACAGTCAAAAGTGCGTCCAGAAGTTCCGGAACATTAGTACGACAGCGTAAGGTGGGACCAGTGAACGTGAAGGACAGATTTCAGAAGAGCTTGTTTCAGCGGAATACCGAGGAGCACCTGTGAAGTGGAAACGAGTCCTCGGATTGACGGATCCATTCGCGACGCGTCAACAGGCCTGAGCCGGCGGTCGTATATTCCCTGCAAGTGGGCGAAGGAATTCAATTCACGAGCGCGTACTTTCAGCACGAGGACAAATACACGGTGAAATCATAGAATCACAGAAGCTGATAACTGGGCAGTTCGTCAGAAGAACTTACTTCCTCGAAGCAACTGCAAAATCGAGCCCAACCAAACCCTGCGCGCAGATTTTGGCGATAGGTGGGTCATATTCTCGCAAACGCAGCGCAAGAAAACCATGTGTGTACAGAGAATATGCATTTAGTTCAGTGCTAGGAGGGACAAGGAATAGACGCCTCTTACGACTTGTTGTACGGCCATTTGCGCTGATTCGCGTTTTGGGCTCGAAACAAGTGGGGAGAGACGCAACTTGTGGAAACGCAGGATATCGTGCGTGTCACTTGTTTTGGCCTAATGAACAGTGGCTAGCAGAAGATTTTACCTGAGAAACATCTGAATCTGGACGTAGTTGCTGGTGAAGAAGGCGTTGAACTTCAGACTCTGTGTGGGTGGTAAGATGAGGGCTGGTATCTTTGGCACGCTCCAGCGGCTTACGGAGCCAACCACCGCTCGTTGTATTCATTTGCTATTGTGCACAGTATTAATTGATTGTTCAACAATAATTACGTTTGGTTTTGCTCAAGGAGTGCCGACACTGTACTAGGCAAGTAGAGTTGCCAGGGTAAAGTGCCGCAGTGGAAAACACGCGACAACCATAGCCGCTTGAGAGACACAGCTTTTGTGACAACAACAAAACAGCTTCAAGGCGCAAGGACTATCTAAATATCGACATAGCTGCATTATGTCGTCCTTCGTAGATTCCTGTTATCAGTGAGGAATCCTCTTTCTCGTTGCTAGGTGCAAGCCCTCCACTCTTCTGCGGCTTTGGGTCACCGACTTAGCTGCAGCGATAAAAGATCATCAGCGCTAATATTCGCAGTCACAAGCAAAGGATCCAAAACATATAAAATATATTGCTGTAGTGACACTTCAACTGTTCAAGTACCGTGCAGATCGGTTCGCTCTCCTTTCCTACGCAGCAGCAGAGCCCTACACGGTTTTAGGGTTTTATTAGGGCTTCAGGGTTTACCTCCTGGAGGACCGTCCGTGACACGCGCTTGCCTTGCTCTCGTCTAAGCTATGGTGATTAATCGCGACGAAAAATGCCCTCGTATATCGAGCCTGCCATTCATAGCATTGCATAGCAGACGCGAGGATCGAGAAATGTCAAATCATTAATGGAATGGCAGGCTCGATGTTCATGTTCGGATCTCTCGAGTGCGCCACGTCGGCAAGATAAATAATCCAATCGACCGTCAGATGCGCCTAGTGGAGATCTTAATTTAAGATCGATCGGGCCTAGTAGAAGCTCAAGTCAACGTCAAGCTGAAGCTTGAAGCTGAGAACAGAACATCCAACATGCAACATCTGTGATCTGACGTGAGGCGTGAGATACAGATTAGAGATTTGAGATTTCAGATCAGCATCACAGAATTACAGATCGAGATTCAAGATGAATAGATGACGAATTACCAATTTCCAATTTCGAATGGTCAAAACGATAAACGAAAACGTAAACGAAAACAAAAGGCCGAACGAAAGCAAAAGGGTTAGAGTAACGGCTCTTCGCCACCTGCAGAATCCAAAGAATGCCACAGCTTGAAGTTGCATATGCATTACACTTGAAATCCAAGTAGCTCGAGAACCGATATGGCATCCAGACTTCGTATGATGACCCCCTTTCATCACTCGTTACGACATCTCAGAGCTCTTGAAGTTCGTTCGAGAAACTCACTTTTGTCATCAGTGTTGAAAAATGACACGCGCAGATCTAGGATATTCCCGCTTATCGGGGCCTCGCATGGTTTGCACAAATGCTTTCAAACGGCATCCAGCAGACACTCTGGTATATTGCGAGTGGGGCGAACAGAACCTGCGAGCATGGAGGAATCTTGGCCCAAGCTCCGGATGCTCGCCCCAACGGAAGAGCACACGAATGCTTTCGCCGAAATTATCTCTCAAGTTGTTAAAGTGGGGGACTGCATTTGCTTTTATGGTAAGGAAAACGTTTTTTCTGTTTCTCGATCGCGGAGTCCCACTGCACTTTTACGTTTTCGAGCAGAAATATTTGGAAAAGTATGCTGGCAGACCCACGTTAAGAGACTCTCATTATGTTGGAACTTAGTGCAGGAAAGGTAGGGGCTGGGAAGTCAACTTTCAGGTGCCATATTTTCTCTGTATTAAAATTTTGTAGTACAACTTGCTGCTGTATCGCATCCTTCTCTAAAAATCTGGGATGTTTTCCATATACTTTGTCAGCCGGACGCAAGCATCTGAGTTCCTTTCTGCTCTGCGTTTGATGTTCACAGCCGCGCTTTTATTCGTTCCCTTGCGGATGATGAACACTTGGTGGTTCCTTCTCCGACTTTCATGCTGCAACTGGTCTATGAGGACCACCAAGGACCGTGAGTTATTCTCAACTCAGGCTGTGGAGTCACTTTAGTAGTTGATACGACGTGCTAGGTGTTTATCTGTGTGCGGTCTCCGAAATTTTTCTCGAGCTTTTTCGTGCGGGTGCAACTTGCAAAATCCTCCTAAGTATCCACTCGGTTTCCTTCAACTTTGAGGAGTTTGTTGCGAAAGAGTATTTTTGCCTCTAAGCAAATCCTCGTACCGAGTGGAGCGCACGCAGATGTAAAGTATGCCTCACCATCTCCGGAAACGTATCCTACATACGATACAAAGGGTTTGGGCGAATCTTTCACCTTCACAGAGGTTTAGACTATTGGAATATGAAACACGGTCCTGTGCATGTCCCTAATATGCACATATGATAAATGCTTGGCACTAATATTGGACACCAAGCAAGCTCTTGCAGTGTTTTGCTTGATGTGGTGGTTGGGCCTTCGGGCGATCCTCACGTCTCTAAGTGAACATATATCTGCATATGTACATGCGTATGTTTATGTGTGTGTGCGGCGTATCCTTGGACCGACTCTTATGTGTGTATATATATATATATATATGTACATGTATATATATTCCTCAGGAAGTATCGTGTCTGTGATTGCATGCTTCTAGCAAATTTCTCGAACGACGCTTGCCTCGTACGATCAGTGACATAAAGGTTGTTAGGTGTTCAGCCCAATTCATCACTTTGACCTCTATCGCCTACGGGGACCTTGCGACTTCGCCAACTTAGATCTCCGAAAATCTTTGAGGACAGGTGCGTGCTTTGGGACTTTTCCGCCCACCACCGGAGCCCTGCTTCCATACGCTCTGGATAATCAAAAGAAGTAATAACCGACGAAGACAGTCTGTCCATTCCTTCTTCACCGCATGAGCTGATGCTCAGAGACGCACAACTTAGGTATGAGGGCTTACTTGCAGACTTTGAGTACACAGGAAAGTGCACTGTTAAAAGGTGGAAACTTCCCAGTTTCATAAGCGAGCGTGCAGAACTTGATGTAGAGCTTGGGAATAGTTCGAATATGTATGCAAAGAAGGCCTTGAACCCTATGTGCTTCCAATATTTTCCATAGTGCAGATGCAAACCAGTAACGAGTGCAGCTGCGAATCAGTGACCTGCGATGCTGATCAGCTGTGCAAGAAGCAGAGGATTTTGGGGGCTGACGACAACTGTATATGTGCAGCTATCTCTTTGATAGAGTGGGCCGAACGTCTCGAAACTGAGTTCCCTCCGGAATATTTGGAACTCCGCATCACCTCCATTCGTCAGGTCGGCCTTTCACCTGCCCTCAACCTTGTCAGCAGCGAGCGTCCCCTTGGGCAGTGCACCCTTTGTGTGTCTATTGTGTGACATGCTTGTTATATTCCCTTACCGTGTCCCTCTCCTTGTGCGAACTTCCAAAGGGAGCAAATTGTTCTTGTGTTAATGTCATGTATCTCGAGCTGATTCTCTCTTCATTGATTTAAAGGGTGTCAAGCTACCACCCGCTGGTGCCACGTTCACGGTTCCTTTGGAGGAGCAAGAAGGCTACGCGGGTATTCAGGTTTGTAGCCTGAAAAGCCTTTCATAGACCCTCAAATGCTGAGTGCGCCTTGGTTTCCTTGGTAATCTAGATCTATGTTCAAGTGTACAGGGTTCTTTTATGTCTCAAATCCTGACAGCGGCACCAAGGCAGCTTTAGAAGTAGGTTGTTATTTGAGCCTTTAAAAAGTAGAAAGTGTGGACGTGTTCACAGACTGAGGATCTGGATTTGGTCGATGAAGTTGAGGTATACTCGGATACGTGTGAGCGGGCATTTGACCTAATACCACATGGTCCACGTTGGGAAGCTTTGGTAGCAAGGATGACCGAAAATATGCACTTGTATTTTGCAACAACACCTACAACTGGACAAGATCGAACAGAAAGTTGACAGAAGTGCTATCACCCCTTTTCAATTTGCTTTGTTGATGATGGCGTCAACCCACACGTCCATACATGAAATGCATAGCAAACCAGTTCAAAAAATAGAAATCCTTCCAACATGATAAACGGATTTGACGCGACTGAGTGCACTGCACGTGAAATGGACTGCATGGAAGCGGAGCGAAAACTAGGATATCATACAGGTAGGTACAGCAGTTCAATTAGCTGACAAAGCAGTGATGAAAGCAACATGTTCAAAGCCTTCCATTGGAAGTTTGACTCTGCTAATGCAATATGATGTTTAACTCGCCGCATTGCATGCTCCCTGTAAAGGAAGTTTTAGGTCCGGTGTTTTCCTACAGTCATCCCCAATGATGGTTTTACACATTATTTACAACTTTTAATCGCCATCAATGGATGATACACGGTTGCTTATGGTATGGTCCACCTCGTCCGCTGATACCAAACCGTGACAAGGCGTAGGATTTTCCCAGCGACAGGATTGGATTCTCTCATCAACGTCACAGTACGAAAACAACTTTTTTCTCTGAGCACATGGCTCGTAGGCGCTGGCCATCTACCCGGTATCCCGTCTTTGCATCGTACATTAAGCTGCCATCCTTGCGATTGGGACATATCAAGGCTGGCTGCGAATCTTACGGTGCCGTCACATCGAAAATTGAGGGCCAGATGTCCCATATAAAAGCGCCTAACTTGGTGTCACAAACGTGCTCAAGCCCATACAAAATAATGACGAGAGCGCTCTTTAGATAGGTGGATCCCTGCCAGTGCATGAGGACGCTGCCCGGATTCGCAGCGGGGAGCCTACTGTATGCTTGAGCTGACACCCTGACCAGTTCTGGGTGTCACATCCTGTAGTAGTGTGTATGACCATCGCTAGCCATATCTGAAACCCTCGGCCCATAGTAAACATGCCCTACAAATCTGCGACCCTGGGGAATGGTTTCCACAGCCCTGCCCACCCCGTGCCCAACGACCGGAAACATGCGGCAAATTTCAGAAAAGGTTTCCATATGCCTATGAAATATTCCATACGATTTTCCCATTAGGGATACCCTTATTTGAAGATTCCATAGGCTTGTATGGAAAACCACATTCAAAAGGGGTGTGCATCCATATGGAGGCCGCGGTGTGGAAAATCAGTAATTCCAATATGGCTTCCGTAGGCATGCCCGGCCCAATGGAAACCGTATGGGACGTATGCAATCCCCATACGGTTTCCATTGGGATGTAACGGGAAGCCATGTGGAAAACTGCAACTTTTCCGATGGATTTCCGCAGGTATACCCACACGCGGGCGGACCATGGGAATGTCCATGAAATTCCTTGATATTCCACATGGTTTCCATACGGTGTCCATACTGTGGTGGGGAACTACACGATAATACTGTTTTCATGTATTTTTGTGTGATCCAACGAAACGAGATCAGTTTATGTATATTAAGGGATGTCCAAAATCTGGGGATACTTTGTAAAAAATGTTTTGGGAATGGGAACTTATGATGTCATCGATGAATTCAGCGTTATTGCAACTTAAAATTGTGCGAAAACGGAGTTTACAAAAAATACTGTGTGTGCGTATAATGCTGATTTTAGGGATGGGAGTTTGATATCATAAACTATATGTACAGAGGTATCAGAAACGTTATTGTAAGGTTCACATCTCACAATTGAAATGTCAAACGCATAGCAAACAAACAAACTCATTCAAAGGCCAAAATAACTACCTAGAAAAAATCATACAAATTCCCAGCGTTCTCCCATGTTGATAATCATGACTAGCCCTGCAAGCAATTCCGTAGCCTTGCGAGCCGTGCAAGGCAACCACTATCCGCGGCTGCCACCAATATGTCGAAAAGCTCCGCGTGGTCCATGTTGCATCATCCTCCTCATAAAACAATCGGTATTGCCTGCGGTGTGCACAACTGTCAAAGAACTTCCGCGCTGATTTCCCTAAACCTTCAAAAGTGTAGGAGTCGGCTGTAACACTCATATTTAACAGATATGTGAGACTACTGATGGGTCATATACATAACTGCATATATGACTAACTGCCTAGGTACTGCTTGGTCAGCTCTTCAGGCATAGGAACTGCTATGCCCAGACTCAATGCATATTATTTGCAGTAAGAATTGGGTTATATTAACTTTGACTGTAATTACTCTAGAAAACTCAACTGTTTCTTCGGCATTGGCCATTACTAATTCACTCAACTCTCTGAGGTAATCCTAGTCAGCATGGCCAAGTCTCGTCAACTCATCATATGCTTCTACTACATAATCATGCAGTATGTTGGAAGTAGCACTGTGACACACAAATTTGTCACATGTCACTTCCTACAGTAGTGCGTATGACCGTCATCGGTTCCGAACCCTAAACCCGTATTACCACTTAACGGGCAACTTATCTGAACTTAACACACTCTGAGAAAACTGCCTTGAGGAAGATATTGCGTCTATTCGTTCAGACTGATATATCTGCCACAGCATGATGTGCCAGTATTTCAGTATGACAGATTATTACACATTACAGGAGTACTGTGTACTCCCACGAAGGGGGGGTCCTTTCCTCGACAGGGGTCTCAAGCACTCGAATACTGTAAGGCGAGTATGACATGTATGGCACTACTAAGTCATCCGTGTATGACACTGCAGCAAAAGGGCCCATATTGGGACATGTCCCAATATGTGTCCGACACATATTGGGACACCTGGACACATATTGGGACACTTGGACACATATTGGGACACTTGGACACATATTGGGACACTTGGACACATATTGGGACACTTGGGCACATATTGGGACACTTGGGCACATATTGGGACACTTTGACACATATTGGGACATTTTGACACATATTGGGCTAATATGTGTCAAAGTGTCCCAATATGTGCCTCGATCGTTCCAAAACATGAATCGACTGTTCCACGTGCGAATATTATCTACGTGGCATTGATTTCACAGAAAGTGTATTAAAATTGCTATTCATCCGACATAAAATGCGAAAGGCGGGGAAATGCAAAGGCGGCGCAATCTTTGACAGCTCGGTTCCATAGGCATTTAAAAATCGATTATGGCAGCGGGGAAATATTCTCAAGGGGGAAAACTACAAACCGATTGACAAATAGATAAAAATATAATGTGTGGAATTTCGCAGGGGACAGGTCGGGG
>LGRX02010171.1:0-24445 GCA_001247695.2 Cymbomonas tetramitiformis | reverse complement strand
GGTTGTGCCCGGAGGCACAGCGTGAGCCGATATGCCTATGCGCATGTATGTGTGTCATCGGGAGTAATCTGGGATTGGCACGATGACAGTGAAATTGGGCTTGAAATCACGATGAGAATGAGTACCAGATGTCCGGGGTATGACAGTATGACACTATGACACTATGACACTATGACACTATGACACTATAGTAGTATGACAGTACTGTGGGGTGGTCATCGTGGCACTTAGTCAGACCCTCGGGGAATGGCCGGATTCGCATTGGGATCAGAAAGACAATGAAATCGAGTATCAGATGTCGGGGGTATGATAGTATGACAGTACAGTAGTATGACAGTACTGTATAGATAGGTTCCAGTGTTCGTACAGTTTTTTCCAGAGTTGAACAGACTCCAGATTCAGATGATCTTCCTGAAATGGAATTGGTCAGTGCCACCACTATGAGGAAGCACCTACGACGTATACGATCCAGTGGGTCGGCTGAAGAAGCCGTAGCTTATCGTTTTTTCTCTCGGAGGTCGATGGTGAGTTGGTAATGGCAGCTGCAGACTCAGACACTACCATGGAAGACCCAGAGGTCACAGCAGCACGTGATCTAATCAGAGAAGACTTTTCAGATATTTTCCAGGAGGATCTTCCAGCTGGCCATAGGCCATAACGGTTTGAAGGTGGATATCATCGCATCAACATTGAACCTGGGCATAAGCCACCATCACAGCCAGTTCGTACTATTCCAGTGCCTATGATGGAGGAGCTCAAACGACAGATCATCAAATATGTCGAGCTGGGTATCCTTCGTCCATCATCATCACCATATGGGTGCCCAATCATTTTCGCTCCTAAGCCAGGGGGGAAGTGGAGGATGTGCTGTGATTATCGAGCCCTTAATAACATCACCATAAAGGACACGTATCCATTGCCACCTCATGATACCCTTCTTGAACAGCTTAAGGGGTGTCAGGGTTATGACCGATGACATATGTGTCATACATGTCATACGTGTCATACCTGTCATACCTGTCATACCATGCCATGTCATGTCATGTCATGTCGTGTCATGTCATATATTATAATGACATGCAGTCGTCAGTACGGTCGACTATGATATGTACAGTCATATCATTTGTCATTCACTCACCTTGAGTGACACCTGTCATCGAGAGGCCAGGTTGTGGCATCGAGATGGCAAAGCAAGATGAAGTCTTGAAGAACCAAAGTGTTCGGAGAAGACTCATCTTCGCTTTAAGCATGAACTGAACAAGCATGCGAGTATCACATGGCTTATTCGTTCAGCCGATACTGATTGTTCACCCAGTGTCTCGGGTTCACAACCCAATTGTGGTAGCACCTATGAGGTGCGGGACATTGGAGTAATATGAGGTAGCATTGAGCTACAGCAGACACTTCTGGAGAAGCACTGCACTCATACCCACACATACGCTGCGTGAGCTATTAACGTTCAATAATAGCCTCGCCATATATCATATATCATTTCGCTTGCTAGCGAAGCCCTAAGAGTGGTATTCTCTGACTCGTCAAGGCGACGAACGAGGACGCATCAAGTGTGAGTGCAGCAGTAGCGATATAGTATTTTGTGTGCGCAGGTTTGCGGATCGCGTATATCATACAGGCGCCGCAGTCGCACATACAAGACATATATCGCATAATATCGACCGCTGCGGAATAAACAGCGAAAGCAGTGCGCGAGGAGACATCGTCGCAATCGCATTTGTTCGCGTACACACCGTCTGAGATAACAGCGCGAGAAGGTGTGCATACAGCATGCCGATCGCACATATGCGCTGCTATCATTCGCAAATTGTACGAGATGCGACATATTGAGACGCGGATGAACAAATCATCATCAGTGTATGTTACGTACGCGAAATGGCATTCGTATCATATGCCGTACATACTGCGACAGAGATATGTTCACCATTTGCAGCGCGCACAACTGCGACTTTGACAAATTGCTTACTCGCACTAATTTCCAATGCAGTATACGTCATCAAAATCTCGTCATTGCACCATTTGAAATGAACCGTGCAAAAATCACTCGTCTACGCGCATCATGATTTACCTTGACAGGATATGTACATACCTGCTAGATTCATCAGAAACAGATGACGCGCGATGATGGTATAATATGCAGCATGCCATACAAAGTCTGTGATGCTTGCACACAAGAGATAGTATTTATCCATTCACTGGCAGATTCACATCCAAGTTTGCAATCATGAGTGTGTACTATATGCTGTGTGAGTAACTATACTCACACACACACATACATAGTATGCCATCAGATGAAGTGGATGCTGTGCAGCAAATATCATAGTGTGTACAATTATATGAGTGTGCAGTACTTACAATACATGCAGCACCAAACACACACACTTGCAGTATATGACACCTGGGTCAAAGCCACAGAGCTGACCGATGCAGCAGACATGATAGCTGCCTATGAAGGCTAACATTATATTAAGCCTATTGCCCTTACTTCTTGTAATATATACTAATACATGTCGATCATCTATATACCTTGCTCTTAATGTTCTGTCATTGTGTTGCATAAGGAGCAGGAAATTGATCCTTCCTTGCTAAGGTGTAGTGAGCCTTGTACCAAATCATACCCTTGCACAGATACGCATATGAAATTGTGTGGGTACCATATCTGTGGATAAATAAAAACTGCTATGCTACCTTTGCCAGACCGTGGTTTGTCATTCGGATCTTATGGCCAGTAATCCGCAGCTACCGGATACTGAGGTGAACGGAGTTGTGATCCTGAGTTATGATTGACATACATAACTAAACAAATTTCACATTAGTACGTTGTCGAATCCAATCTATGAAATGTTCGTCAGTGCGCGCGTACCGGACCGAAAAAAATAAAAGGAGTCTGGCAGATCGGGTGAGGATTTAAAGTGGTCTCATAGAGACCCTCCGATATCTCGTTAAGCAGGGCCCACTCCGTTTGCATTAAACCAAGCCTGAAAGGGACCCTCCATAGTATTCCTGTGAACCTCGGGGGAGTAAGCTCTCTGAGGGGAGGAAGAGGTGGATGCATTATATAAAGCCGTAAAAACGTCACTCTGAAATACGATACGAACGGCAGCGCAATATCTATCCGTAACGTAAACCTCGGAAGATACCTTGAAACGTCACTCTGAAATACGATACGCAATTCATGGGGGCTACATCCTAAGAATTGTAGGGCTATATGCCTAAGGTGAGGGTTTAAATTGGACTCAGTTCCTCCCAATATCCTAAAAACACCTTGAGGGACGCCTCATCGGTGTAAGAAGACTAGTACCAGCTCAACAACAAAGACATCAAAGACATATACAAAGGTATGCACCCTATATTGTGAGGTCACAACTCTTCTAAGAGGGGAGATCTGTCAGGGATATGACCGATGACATATGTGTCATATGTGTCATACCTGTCATACCATGTCATGTCATACCATGTCATGTCATATGTTATAATGACATACAGTCGTCGAGTATTGTCAGTACGGTCGACTATGACATGTACAGTCATAATATCTGTCATCCACTCACCATGAGTGACATCTGTCATCGAGAGGCCGGGTACGGCATCTCGATGGCGAAGCAAGACAAGTTCTTGAAGAACAAACTGTTCTGAGAGGACGCGTCTTCGCTTCCAGCATGAACTGAACATCATGCGAGTATCAACAGGCTAATTCGACCAGCCGATACTGTTAGTTCACCCAATGCTTTCGGGTTCACAACCCGATGGTGGTAACGCTTATGAAGCGTGAGGGCATTGAGGTATATGAGGAGCATTGCGCTCAAACAGACACTTCTGGACACCAGAGACTGCACTCATATCCCACCAAATATCATTGCGTGTTGCTACAGTTCAATAGCAGCCGCATAGTCTTTAAGGTTGATATACAACCTTGACAAGACGAGGCCAACATTCACCTGGACCCTGAGCTGAGCAAAAAGGGGCCACCTTCTCAGCGCATCTACAAGAAGTCCGCGGAGGAACTCCGCCAACTCCGAGAGCGCGTTGAGACCTTGATGTCCAACCAAGGGTTATATACGACCCTCGTCCAGTCCATACGCAGCTCCCTGCCTGATGGTCCCCAAGCCAGGGAATCCCAAAGAGTTGCGACGGTGATTGACTACCTACTCCTCAATCGCCAGACAGTGAAGGACAAGTACCCTCTCCCGGACATCCAGATGATGTTCGACGAGATGCAGGGTGCTGAATTCGTCTCCTCATTCGACGTGGTGGATGGCTTCTGGCAGGTCCCGATGGCCCCAGGAGATGTAGAGAAGACTGCCTTCACCACCCAGATGGGATCATACGAGTGGTTGGTCATGCCACAAGGGCTGCAGAACTCCCCGTCTCAATATCAACGACGGATGCAGCGGGCTCTGGGTCATCTCCCTTTCGTCCGCATCTTCATTGACGACGTGGTCGTTTTCAGCAACACCGCCGCTGAACACTACGAGCACGTCGAGCAGCTGCTCCTGACGTGCAGGGAGAAGGGAAAAATAATTAATTTAGATTAAGTTTCCATAATTTTAGAATAACCCGTTTTCATGTTGAATTTAGAATAAGTTTTCTTGATGTAGTCATCCGGCTATGACCGGTGGTCCTTTTCACGACTCGTGTTCAAATAATGTGCACACAGGTCAAACGCTCTCGTTCCCGCTGGTGCCATCATGAGGAAGCCTCCAAAAAGCTTTAAGAAGGTTTGTCTCGCTTGTGATAATGGTGGGCGCCGTTGTAATAGACACTCACGGCGTGTTCTGCTTGAAAAAAGGCCCCTGTACTTCTTCTATATCCTAAACCCTTTGACTTGCCTTTTACCGCTGCACGCGACCGGCAAGCATCTTTGAAACTTCCGAGTTTCAAAGATGCGTTTTGTATTTTGGGTGCACCCTAATTTTACAAAACGGCCGAGCGCTTCCCGTTTGTGCGGGATATTCACATTTATTCCATGGAATGTTTCATATGGATTAACACACGATCATAAGCACGAAGGCATCGGCCACGCATCTTTGAAACTAACGAGTTTCAAAGATGCGTTTTTGTCATTTGGGTGCGCATACCCAAATAACAAATCAGCCGAGCGCTTCCCGTTGGCGTGGGGTATTCAACGCTTGAATGTTGAATATTCATTGTAATATGATTTAGCAAGCGAGGTTGCAAAGGCATCGGGACAGAATCTACGAAACTGTCCTATGCCTTTGCCTTTGGGTTTGGGTTCGAACGTGACACCCAAACCCAAAGATGCCAAACAGCCGAGGGCTTCCCGTGCGTCCTAGAGCACGCAACTTGGCACGAATACTACCATGGTACATATATTTAATTTACCAGAAGCTCAAGGCTTCAAGTTACTTGTGCGCGAAACGCGTAATTTATTTCTAAGGCAGATGTTTTGGGTTTGGGTTCGAACGTGACACCCAAACCCAAAGATGCCAAACAGCCGAGGGCTTCCCGTGCGTCCTAGAGCACGAAACTTGGCACACATACTGCCAAGATACATATCTTTAAGTTACCTGAAGCTCAAGGCTTGAAGTTACTTGTGCGCGAAACGCGCAATTTATTTCTAAGGCAGATGTTTTGGGTTTGGGTTCGAACGTGGCACCCAAACCCAAAGATGCCAAACAGCCGAGGGCTTCCCGTGCGTCCTAGAGCACGAAACTTGGCACACATACTGCCAAGATACATATCTTTCAGTAACTTGAAGCTCAAGGCTTCAAGTTACTTGTGCGCGAAACGCGCAAGTTATTTCTAAGGCAGATGTTTTGGGTTTGGGTTCGAACGTGACACCCAAACCCAAAGATGCCAAACAGCCGAGGGCTTCCCGTGCGTCCTAGAGCACGCAACTTGGCACGAATACTGCCAAGATGCATATCTTTGAGTTACTTGAAGCTCAAGGCTTCAAGTTACTTGTGCGCGAAACGCGCAATTTATTTCTAAGGCAGATGTTTTGGGTTTGGGTTCGAACGTGACACCCAAACCCAAAGATGCCAAACAGCCGAGGGCTTCCCGTGCGTCCTAGAGCACGAAACTTGGCACACATACTGCCAAGATGCATATCTTTGAGTTACTTGAAGCTCAAGGCTTCAAGTTACTTGTGCGCGAAACGCGCAATTTATTTCTAAGGCAGATGTTTTGGGTTTGGGTTCGAACGTGACACCCAAACCCAAAGATGCCAAACAGCCGAGGGCTTCCCGTGCGTCCTACGTAGAGCACGAAACTTGGCACACATACTGCCAAGATACATATCTTTCAGTAACTTGAAGGTCAAGGCTTCAAGTTACTTACTTTTTTTCAAGCAGAACACGCCGTGAGTGTCTATTGTGGCAAAGGTGGCAAATAATAAAAGTCACATATCCCTGTTATTCACGGCCGTGACTTTTAGATTCACGGCCGTGAATCTTTCCGAATGGAACCAAAAACCGTTCGATTAAAATCGAACGGTTTTTGGTTCCATTCGGACATATGGACATCACGGCAAGACAACCCTTCAGTGTAATATTTCGCATGGCATGGCGATAGCTCAACAGGTACAGTACAGCGTCATGGATGCATGCACCGGTCATAGCCGGATGACATCAAGAAAACTTATTCTAAAATCATCATGAAAACGGGTTATTCTAAAATCATGGAAACATATTCTAAATTAAATAGCCTACCAGGGAGAAGGGCGACTTCCTGAAGAGGTCCAAGTGTCAACTGCTGAAGAATTCCCTGCGCTTCCTTGGTCACTGCATCTCTGCGGATGGCTGCAGACCCCAACATGATAAGGTGGCTGCAGTAAGGGACTGGCCCGAGCTGGAGACAGTTACCCACGCCAGGCAGTTCTTGGGCCTGGCGGGGTACTACCGCAGATTCATACACTGCTTCTCCGAGATCGCTCAACCCCTCACCCATCTGACCAAGTCAGACGTACCCTGGGAGTGGGGTCCCATGCAGCAGTGGGCTTTCGAGGAGCTGAAGAAGGCCCTCACCTCAGCACCAGTACTCGCCTTACAAAACATCAAGGGTGCCGCAGACGGTACAGCACCTTTCGTGGTGCAGACGGACGCCAACGGCATCGCCCTTGGGGGAGTACTGATGCAGGACAATGGGGATGGCCTTGGCCTGCGCGTGATAGCGTATGAGAGCCGCCAGTTCTCAGCCGCCGAGCAGAACTACCACACCGGTGAACGAGAACTAGGTGCCCTGCACCACTGTACCACAGTCACCTGGCGGCACTATCTCATTTTTACCAACTTCCGCATTCAAGGCGATCACCGCCCCCTTGAATGGCTGATGGAACCTGGTAGGGAGCTCAGCCGCAGGCAGGCGCGCTGGTATATGGATCTCGTGGAGGTGGGGGTCCCGCGCATGGAGTACATCAAAGGGGCGCTACTGCTGGTACCCGACGCCTTGTCTAGACGACCTGACTTCAAAGACAAGGACGTCCGCGAGGGTTTGAAGGAAGCAGGAGTGATCGACCCCACCTCGGACCTGCCGAAAGATCCACTGGCAACTCTGGAGTCTGAGTGCTTCTCCAGCGCGCCACCCGCAGCCCATCCCCACTGGGCCCAGACGGTTGACTGCTGGCTTTCAGCGGTAGAGACCCTCTCCGTGGCGGAGCAGGCCATGGGCTTGGGGGAGACCATCGCCCTCGTCAACCCGAAGCTCTATAAAGGGGCGAAAGGGGGTGACCTCGACTTCGAAATGCCTGACTGGCCCGAAGCCAAAGGTGTGAAGCCGACAGTATCCCCATGCGACCCCCCTGACCGAGCTTCACCTCACTCAGATGAGGATGACGAGAAGCATCGTCAAAAAGATAGGGTTGCGAAGAGATCACCCATCTCTTCGAAAAGTTAACCAAAGGAAGTGATGAAAATACTTACATTGAGTAGTTTTCCGCGAGGAAAACGCTCGTGAAGTCAAAATAGTCGTGAAAATAGCGGTTTTCCCGCTATCGAAGGGTCTGAAAACCTGCCAATCTTTCAAAAAGGAGAAGGTAAGTAAACGAGTGTCGTTGAACACTCTTCTATTGTGTGGCATCCCGGGTTTTCACCGAGACCTCCAAACCGCAGTTTGGCGCTCTGTTTGAGCTAATGCCACGATCGCAATGCAAACTGTAAAAAACTGTCGTCAAAAAGATAGGGTTGCCAAGAGATCACCCATCTCCTCGAAAGTTCAACCAAATGAAGTGATGAAAATACTTAAATGGGACAGTTTTCCGCGAGGAAGACGCCGGTAAAGTCCAAACCGCCGTTAGAATAGCAGTTTTCCCGCTATCGAAGGGTCTGCCGATCTGTGAATTTGTAAACAAGAGAAACTTCGAGTGCAAACGCGTATGATTAAGCGTATGAGCTAGAAAATTGTCATGTTACCATACAATATAACGGAAATAAAATACAAATCAACTGAAAGAAAATCGTAGTGCACCATCTCGTCGAAACTTCCCAAAGCCAAAGAGCGTTCCAAGCGCTAGCTTAAATCTCTTCTAGAGTGGCCCACAACAAGGCGTGGACATTCTGAAACGAAATATTGTTACCAAATAAAATAAAATACTGCGCTAGAGCTGCTTTAAAATGCCCCAAAGGGGTTATTTCACCGCTTACTTGAAGCGCGGTCAAGTCCGAAGTGTTTCGAAAATTCAGGGGGCGCTCCACTAGAAAATTAATTTATATATTTCCAAGAGAAAATCTTGTGATGGTTGTATAATTTCTGCCTGCGACGTTTACCCCCTGAACTTTTCATCGTAAGTCTCCCACCAACTGCCGGAACTACTGGGCATCAGTGTCGCAGGCTCTTTGTCAGCTTCTTCCAGATGGGCGCAAACTCCCTCATCGTGGAACGCGTTCTCATTCTCGTCTCTGCTAAGTACTCACACACCGCAGCGTTTGATTCCACAGGTTGCTGCATGGGTAGAGAGCTAAATAATTGTCTACTAAGCAATGCCGCAGAGATGTCATAAACGTGCCATCCGGCTCACATGCCTGGCCTAGGTTCTCCAGACTCTCTGTTGGCGGAGCTACTCTGCGCCATCTTCTCATGTCGCCGATGGCGACGTTTAAAGTCGCAAGGGTTTTCAGGATCACAAATCTTGAGGGTGGTGATCGGAGCGATGGTCCAGAAGTGGGTGGGCTTCTTGTAGGGCATGCCATACTTGCAGTAAGTGGACAAATGCGGAGGCGGTAAGGCTCGTATGCATCGGCGAGTACTGTATGCAACCCATGAGGAGCTCTGGATTCACGTGGGTTCTCAATGAAGTAGAAACTCGGCTGGAGGTACTTGATGATTTCCAATGTCCTCCTCACTTGCCGGTCGGCACTACGTAGGTTTCTCACACCCACTGTATTGGTTTTGCTGTATTCTGTACATGGAGGACTCGCCCAGATGACGTCAAAGTGCTTCGGCGAGAACTGCCGGTAGTCCCAGTGCAGGACGTTCTCACAGTGAATGGGCTTCCGTCGGGGTTGGATGTCCACTGAGACCACCTCGGACCTCGCACCCTGGAAACTGCTTACTGAACTGTCGTTCGACAGAACCTGTGCCACAAAACAACACGAGAATTCGTACTGGGCGTCGAAGAGATTGTAAGTGCGCTAATCCTCGGTCAGGTCCTTGGGACGTCATGAAGCTGGTGGGCGACACCATTGCGAACGTGCCAACCTCGTCGTCCGCCCTCTCTTCAGGGATCCAAGACATCCCATCCGTCTGAAATTCCTCGGAGTCTGTCAGCTATATCGCTCCGGCTGTCTCCTCGCGCTTGCGAGTGACCCTGCCCTTTTCACGTTCCTTTCTCTTGGCCTCGACTTTCTCGAACTCCTGCAGGGCACGGTTGGATATCCCCGCTTCCGACCCACGCACTCCATCGAACTCGAGGTCCTCGCGGGTCTTCCATTCGTTTTCGGAGCGCGGCATGCCTACCCACTTGACCATGTACTCCGTCCAGGTCCTTCCGCTGCGTCTCCGCGTGAGAAAACGATCACTGAGTGAATATATCCCGGGTCTTAGGGGTATATCCAACAGGTTTGGACCCACGCACTCTTTTTTTAGACACTGCGTATTTTAGCCATGTCTGGCTAAACAGCGACGCTCGCGATGGAGTGAGGGGCTCCTCTAGAGGCGCGGCGGAGCGGTATGGCCTAGCTGATGTCTGGTTGATTGGATTTACGGGAAGCTTGTGCACGAGGCGGACTTCATTTTCCTCGCTACGCGTTGGTTGACGTTGGAAATTTTGGTCGGATCCGACACCACTTTCCTTGGCCGCGTCACTCTGCATCCACATGCACGTGGGGAGATTTTTACGCCACAGCTTTCCCTTGCTTTCCTCGACAACCGCATTACGACTTTTGGGCGCCGCTCCTTCCGCACCTCGTCCCATTTTCCCTCACTTCGTCTCTACAGTCTCTTTTATCATGGTTGCGACTAGATTGACTTCGAGTATGGCGTCACGCCGACGTTCTCTAGCGACGATTTTCGACTCTGCTGCCGCACGTAATTCCGTCACGCCGGCTACGCCGGCACCTGCTGGTGTTCCGGCTGCGAACTCCGCCCAGGCAGTTTTCTTGGCGGGGGTTCGCTCACTGACCCGTGAGCGCTTCGACGAGAGCGTAGCGAAGCACGTCATCCGGAAGTGTTTCCGTGAGAAACATGAGAGGTTCACCGGCACTGAGTCCAACGCGCAGGTGCTCCTCGCAAAGCTGGTGCCTGCCCTCCAGGAGGCATTCGAGGCACAGGACGTTTTATTTGCGCCGCTTTTCGACTTGGAGGACTCCACGTTGGCCGTCCGCTCCGAGGCCAACAAACTGCTATTTTCGACTCTCGAGCTCATCGTGTGTCCCGCCTCTCCGGCGGGGGACTGGCTCGAGGCATCTGCGACGCTGCACCCGATGGACGGCAAGCGGGTTTTACTGGAATTCGCACGTCGTCTGCTGGACTCCGGTGCACCCTTTCAGGGGACATCGGACCTCCTTGGCGTCCGCTTCAAGGCCTACACCGACCCGTCGGAGTCCGTCACGGACTTCAACGCGGCCTTGCGGTCCGCGAGGAGGAGGAACACGCTGGACGATGACGAGGTGAAGGAGCTCTTTATTACGGCGCTGGATCCTGTGTTCTACGCGCCGGTGGTGTCACGGCTGTTCACGCACCAGCAGCGGGCGGCCGTCGACCTCTTGACCATGCAGCAATGGGTGATCGAGTGCTACGCCCGACACGTCCAGGCCGGTACGCACACTGCCACCCTGTCCGCAGCGGCCGTGGCCACTGACGGTGACAGCTCGCAGCTGTCCGACCTCACGGCCATCATCCTCGACGTGAAGCGGCAGATGAAGGTCTTGACGGACAAGGTCAACGGCAAGGGGTTTACCCCGCGGGCGGACAAGATGAAGATTGGCAACGGAGGGGGCGGCTCCGGTGTTCGTTTTGCGGCTGGTGACCTCCCGACTGGGGGGAACTGGTCGCAGTCGCAGGGGAGGAAGCGCGTTGCCTTTCACAAAGGCAGCGGCGACTTCATCCCGTTTTGCCAAAACTCGACATGCAAGAAGGAAGAGGCACGCCACTGGCACCGCGACTGCCCGAATGGCGGCAAGCACGGCGCTGGGGGAAGCTTCCACAGCTTCTCCCTCGGTGACATCGAGAACGACTTGCTGGCGGAGCAGTTTCAGACGGCCATGGACGAGCACGACGGCGCGCGGTTCGATGCACTCTGCCTTCTGGCGGGGGGCAGGCCGGAGATCACAACCAACCTATGATCGAATTTTCGATTCGCGAATCCATCCTGACGTATTGTGGCTCACGACGAAAAGCGAACGCGACCCCCGACTGACTGCATATGGCATCCTGTCGGAACAGTATCGCGATACCTACGGGAAACCGGTCAGGAATACGTCGAGACCCAAAAAATCCGACGTGGCTGCAGATGTGGCACGCATTAACCCTCCGATTGAAACCTATGCGACGGTCGACTTTGCTTTAGGAAATGTCAGATGTTAAGTACGAGACCCCCCCGGATTATATATTCCTCTTTCGTGGATATAACTGGCGATAAGAGCCTGGAGGTATCGAATGTTGAAAGCCGTTGTCGATGTGGCGCAATACAATTCATAACTTGGATACATTACGTGAGACATTCGTCGGGAGAAATTCGGAATTGTGAACTTATTCATCTAAACCGTTCGCTGAAAATATAGTAATATCTCTACTTAATCGTGCGTACCCGCGAAAAAGATGGTATGTCAAAGACGGCGGATTACACCGACCTGTGCGTGATACGGTAGTGTGGCATCGTAGAAAAGATTTCGTTTTACTTTTCATAGATTCACCTCTCGCGTCTGTCGACAGCCGAGCGACATGGACGATGGAGTTCTCCAGTGTCGTCTTGTACAGAATCGTGTCCGTTTTTGCAATTCCTGTCGCTTTTTGCAGTTCTTTAACAATATTTTACGTTAAGTCTAATTTGTTAAATATGCAGTTTTAGCTAAAGACGGAAGGCTTTCTCTCCCGCAGTGTCCCGCTGTCCAGCGAAGTAAAGATCTCCAGGATTGTATCATAATCTGAGCAATATTTTGCTTCAAAATATTATCACATATTCCTACTTAGTATGCGGGTACCCGTTTCGCAAAGAATGATGACCCATAGCGCAACTATTGCGGGTTTCAAAATCCTGAAATTCCGCCCGCTTCCGCCAAATGAACGCGTCAGCCCACAGCGAGATGTGTGGTTGACCGTTCAGTCTGTGCAATTTACTTAGTGAAGACAGCACATATGAAATACTATTTTCGCTAACGCTTCCCTCATCCGATGCGCACGCTCGCTTGCAAGCGAGCGCGCGAATGATGGAAGAAACCCTAGCGGAAACGTGGACGCGGTTGACATCCGCGTGTCCGCTAGAGGTGAAATTGCACTGCCAAACGCTCAGTGTGTGTTTATTATGCTTATATGATATGCGTGATATGTTCATGTCGTGCGGTATGCGTCCCTGCTGGGCGTGAGTCGAGATGGCTGGCTCGAATCACGTCCATTACCCCCCCTCATAAGAACCGTACAGCATCCGAAATTCTGGACGGATCTTGCTCGCGCAAAAGATATGTTGTTCCTAACACTTATTATAATGCATATGGAAAGTTATGTTGTGTTCGATATACGTTAGTATGCGGAAATCAACAGCCGCTGTGCAGTGACTTACGGGTCGAGGTCCCACCGGTACTCTGAGTGCAAGTCATGCTTTTTTTCTGTTTTCAATATCTGTTTTGGGTTGGACATGTGACGTGAGGTCAGACACGTCATCATATTCGGAAATCAAAAGTGACAGTATAATTCTGGTATCGACTGATGACGCGGACTTTGCATGGCGGACATTTCATTGGTTTCAACTAATTTATGAAGCGTTTATTGGTTCAGTAGTAATGATTTTTGATGACTCGGCATATTTCCCGAGACGCATTTCGAGACGTATCGCGATACCAACGGGGTCCTTACGTGATCCGTTCGTAAAGGCGTTTCCGAAACTGTCGCATCCCATTCGAGAGAGATTCGCGGACCAGGTCTCGATTCGCATCGTGACACCTGGCACGTGACATCACGACGTGACGCGATATTAAATTCGATCATAGGCTGGTTGTGATGCTCGACGGCGTTTCGGCATGTGCCTTCGGGCTCACACGTGACTTGGTAAAACGGCTTGAAATGGCTGCGCAACGCTCTCACCCAAAAATTTTATGGTAAATTTCAAGCGATATAATGGATAAAGGGAAGACAATTTTGAAATTATTCACGAGAATTTTGTGTTAAAGCGGGCTCTTACGACATGGGGGGGCGAAAGCCGACATCTGGCGGACCGGCAACGAGTCCGCAGCACGAAGCAGCGGAGATGAGCCTGGAGATACTCATCAGCACAGCTCAGGCTGCGCTGAGAGCACAAAGGCTAGCACGAAGGCAGGGGGCGGCCCTGCCGGAGTGCATCGGTGACGACGAGTCCATCGCGCTTACGCCGCAACAGAGCCTAACGCATCTGGCTCTGCACGCGACTCGAGCAGTTGCAGCAGCGGCAACGGTGTGCCTTCCCGCATTCGAGCGGGCTAGCACGACAGCACCGGGCTTGGCGACTTCATCGACGTTTCCGCCTTCTACATCCACGCGTGGCACCGCCTCATCGCAGGGGCCAAGCGTCAGGACCCTCAGGAGAACCACGCAGCGACAGAACGCGAAGGAGCGCGCTGAGCGGAGAGATCCGCCAACGACGACGGGGTTTTTCACGACTCCTTCCGTTTTGCCAACAGTCGTGCCAGGTGCATCCTTCACTTTTGGTAACGCCTCTGGAACAGTGAAGTCCAGAGACTTCACGCAAACTGCGGCGCCATCCTGTGGTGCAGCGGTTTCGGGCACGACGTTTTCGGACATCGTTCAGCGTGCACCGTCTGGCACACCGCCTTCTCCTGGTGAGAAACGTAGTGGTAAACCGGCATCGGTGCCGCCTAGCCCACCGAGAACGAGCAAAAAGGGGAAAGCAGCTGCGCAGGGGGACTCGCAGGACGAGGACATCGCCGACCTCGAGTACAAGGACCCCTGGCATGAGGCGGACGGCTTAAACGTGGAGGTCTGTGACCAGCACGTTTGAAAGCCGGAACTCCGCCAGCTACATTTCCCTGGCGCGCCTTCACTCAGCGCGCATTGTGCAGGACCTGCTGGGAGCGAGTCAGCGGCCGACGAGTTTGGCAACCTAGCGGGGCAGGCACGACAGAGCCGGCAACCGCTTTTCGTCCCCCACACCACGACGCATCTGGGGGTTTTCAGCGGCGGCAGCGGCGTGGTCACTAGACTGGCGCATCTTCATTTGACCACAATATCTGCTCAACGCCTACCATCTGCAGATCTTGCTCTAGTTGGAGCACAACTTGTGCTTTTAGAATAGCATTTATCCTAGAATATGCACCCCCACCGGGCCGCATACTGGGAGACCCCATTAGGGGCTCCACTAGTAGACGGCCTCACTTGGCATCGGACAAACTTGCTTGCCATTGCCAAAAAACAGTGGGGACATCTTTAACCGCTTGTCGCCCGTGCCGTCTGACCTGCAGCCTCCCGTTATGAGGCAGGGCTGCAGGGAGGGTTTTAACTTTTGCAAGTGATAACTGCCTGGGACATCTGTAGGTAGGTAGAAATAAAGGGGCAGGCTTGACAGCTGTGCACCTCCTAACATCACGTCTCCGGTAGGAGTATGTTACATTTTTATTTTATTTTTTCGGGCTCGAGCCGGTCCGGGAGGACGGTGCGTTGCAGGATTTCCTTCCCTACTGCCGGCCTGTCACTCATATGGGGGGCTTCACGGTAGGTGGTGTTGCGAGCGGGATTTCGGCTGCCGCTTGCACACATGTCCGGGAGGACCCACCGCCGGCTCCACCGCCGGCGGCAATCACGCATGTTTACCCAGACGAGTCAGAGGCGTCCGACGACGGTGTCATGATGCCGATGGACCCCATGCACGCGCACGATCCCGACCTCTGCTTTGTGGACAAGATCGCGCAGATGGGGGGACTCTCGATCACGGCTGAGGGGGAGAACTTGGCGATGCGGTACATGCACGCCGAGTCGGAGGCTGGCTCTTACGACAGCGACGCGGACGAGTCGTATGCTGGGTGTGACCCGGCTGACGGTGAGGATGCGGTACGGCAGCCTCCGGCCCCTCGACAGGGATGCGGTACGCCGCCTTGGGGGTTCGGCCGCTCTTCGACAATTGTTGTGATGGTGTGTACTCTTTTGTGTTTGCGCCACCGCGGTGCCACTCTCCGCTGCGGCTCTTGGCGAGGCATGCGCACCGGGCCCCACCGCCCTGGAGGTCGGTGATGCTGCTGGGGCAACCGCAAGCACATCTACAGTATCTTTTACGGCTTTGACACGCTGCGAGGCCGGCTTGGGCACTACGGCGCCGGCTGCTATTCCGCCGCGCCGGCACGGCCGGCACCGTGCTCGGCAGGGGCTTCATAATGCAAACTTTGGGCTTTATGTCCCGGTACACCCGCCCCCTCCACCGTTGTACTGGGATGCTCCACCGTCGCCGGATTATTCACCGGGACCCACTACAGACGAGGAAGAAGGGGAAGGTCCGTCACACGGCGATCAAGACTTTTCAGATTTCTTCTGTGACTCCACGAATGATTCAATCACGGCATCGGCAACTTCGATTTACGGCACTATGACTGTGTTGCGGGCTGGCACTGCACTGCCTTCGCCTACTAGTGGCTAGAAAGTTAATCATGCCGCTCCTGCACAGTGAGATTGACCGTAGTTGTATGTGCAGGGGGGGTCCGATCACGGGCCGGTTTTAGCTTTGCAACTCTTGACTGGGAACAGCCCTGCCAGAACAAGCCTTCCCTTAGAGCTAGATTTCCACCGCTGTAGATGGTGTTTGTTCACAGGTTTCCACTTCGGCTGGCCGGTCAACACACTAGGTGGTGTGCTGGAATTGTCACACCGCTTACTTTTGTGACTCTTCCCGTAGTAGTGTTTATGACTGTCACCCGAACCAGAACCCTAACTGTTTATGCCCATATACAATAAGAATCCATATATAAGAAGACCCACCTATAAGAAGATGGCCGCTAGGACATTTTTCAAAAGTTAAGAATTAGAAGATTTTATAGTCGCTAAAAACGCTTGGTTTTTACCTATAATTAAGAAGATTCGGCGCTGGCGGGTACCATATACAACGACACCTACTGTAATATCTAAATCATTACTATATTCCGAGTTATTATATGTTGATATATAACGTAAGATGATACACACTTCAGGAGTGATGTATACACTACCAGATGACACACATTGTAAGAATAATATACACTGTTATTAGGGCAATATCCAGTGCACAACATTGTGTGCTGCATGGTGTGTGGCAAAAAGTATATGCTTAAACTTTGACAGTGTGTATTGTTCTGCAGTAAATATGCATGTCCCTTACTCTCTCATCGATTTACAACTAGTCCATATAGCTACAATACACTTAAGACTATTTCCTCCAACCGCGCTCACACCATACAATATGATTATGTCGCTACTATTGCATATGACTATCGTGCTACTGTAATGTCGAGCTGCTGCACAAGGCGCTCCCCGCTGTCGATGCTCAGTTAACACAAGCTGTGAATGCTATCCAAGACCCGTCCTGGCACTCAAGAAGTTGGCCGTCAGTCAAGTTCCCCACATATGTCTGTGGGGTCAAGGTGTGCTTTGCGATCCTGTCCTCGCAAGGGTAGTAGACCTGAAAATTGAAGCCGTCCTTGTTCGCCGACAGCTTTTTACGAATGCGCCCCAACTGCCAGCACACCTGAAACCACTTGAAGAAGTGATAAAACCAAGAAGGTAGCCGCTAGAAGGCGACAAGTGTCAACCTGCAAAAAAACCCCGAAATTAAGAAAAATCGACCGCTAGCGGCAATCCACTCCCACGAACAATCACATCCTACGGCCGTATTTAAGAATATCTGCACCGCTAGATGCGATTGGCGGGGGGCTCAGTTTAAGAAGCCTAGCGATAGGCATTTTCCCCAGTCTTCTTATATATGGGTTCTTACTGTATTGTAACGGGTTAACTTATTAACTTTATTACATTCTGAGAAAACGATCACTGAGTGAATATATCCCGGGTCTTAGGGGTATATCCAACAAGTGATAGTAGAATGCTATGGAATCGACTGATACCGATTTTCACGAAAGTTACTATCGATTGATAGTGATAGTGAAAGTTTCACCATTGACTGATAGTGATAGTGCGATTACTTAACCAATAATCAACGATAGTTCAATCATACCGATAGTGCCGATAGTGGCGTATGCAGTGAGTGCTACCCACACACGCAGGATATCAACTTCAACGAAGGATATCAACTACTCAGAACTACGTGTTATTTAGCTTGACGTCTCCGGTACCCTGCACCTTGACGACCTGCCGAAAGGACGATCTTTTTCCAAATTTTCCTGAGCCTGGAGTTTCGGACTCTACCCTTCCACTATTATCTTGTGGACGCTTCTGTCCCCTGCGTGGGTTCGTCTTGTGTGTAGGCATGATCGATGCCGGGCTTTGTGCTTGACGATTGTTTTATGGTCTCAAGACTGTCTAAGGTTTGTGACGGGAAGCCTCGTGTCGTCGCGTGACGGCGGCCTAGGTAATAATATTTGTAAAATGGCCTTGCTGTCGAACGATAGTGGTGACACGGGAATTCGAAATAGATACCTCGAAATCCGCCGACCAATCGACTGATGACATAGTCGTGTACGTTCAAATCGACTGATAATGATAGTTCGCATATTCGAGTCGACTGATAGTGATATGTGGCAGGCGACGAATCGACTGATAGTGATATTTCGCGATAGCTAAATTCACGGGATCGACTGATAGTGATAGTAGCGATACTATCGATATGTCGCGAAGTCGGCACTATCGATACTGGCCCTTGCTGCAAGGCGGATAATGCAGCGGATCAAAGCGAACCTTGAGCGATAAACGTACCCACCGTAGTGGAACGTTGACGATATGTTTTCGAGTGAAACTTGAAGTATTTTGGAGAGAAAAATTTTAGTTTGAAAGATTCATCGGGAGGAAATCTTTCAATTTTCAAGCATGATGCGCCAAATTGAAAGGCGGGAACGAACTGGCAGGGACCCCTACCCTAGGGCTCTCGTTTGCAGGCGGGAATCCTGCGAACGAGATGAAACCCTCCCGATAGATCGAACCGCCGTGAAAAGTTGACCTTAGCACAAGCTTTGACCGGAAGTAGACATGCACATTGAGAGGTCATTTTTCACACTAAGTCGGTTTCGAGTTACCACCTATCAGAATACAGAATCTGATGGTGCAGAAACTATTTGACCGTATGTTTACGGTCGCGATGTAACCTTTCGGGTGATCATGACTATCGGCGATTATATCGCAAAATGTTGTATAAGAGGTAGTTACAGCTGCCACGGCAGACTATATGCTCTGGACTGTGCCGGAGGCGCAGTCCAGAGCATATAGTCTGACGTGGCGGCTATAACTAGCTTGTCGCTCGCTCGTCTTCGACTGATCCTACGGTCGCACTGCTCGCTCAGACCCGAATGCTATTTATGGGATGGATGTGGAGGGAACACCATCCTTCCTACCTGACGCTTTGGCAAGGTCCTTACCATGTGCACCCACTATCGGGAAAGCCAATCAGAACATGCCAGCTCAAAGATGCCATTGCAATACAACTTTTGTAAGTGCACAAATGGCAAATCACCATTGGTTGTCGATGACGAGCGAGCGACAAGATAAATAGTATATGGAGACAAAACGCCGTATGACGTGGTGTCCAGTCGCAGTGACTTGGCGCGTGAACGTGCCATGACCCAGAGTCGTCCACGCGACGCGACGGAGCTCCCCAACCCCGTTTGCTACGAGTCAGATTTCGTTTGCCATCCGAAATTTCAAAGGTTATTTGCTCTCGCGTTCAATATAATGTTATATAGTAATGCTCATAAATTAAGGGCCAACGAAAAGCGGGCGTGGTGTCGCCAAGACCGCCCGAACCTGTCGCTCGCGCATGCGCGCATGTCACCTCGGTTCCATAGAAGGTGTGGCAGTGCGCGAGGCAGCTCGGCTGCTCCAATAAGATGGTGAGTAGACCGGTTTCAATAAACTGAGACATTCACTGGGTAGGGATTCTGAAGGGCTCAAGGTCTCAAGCAGCTCAAGTAGTCAAGTAGACTAGTGACACAATAGCGGTGTCACCTGCGACCAGACCGGCCCAGTGACCAGTTCTCCTTTTGCCTACCTCATGGACCCTGCGTTGATGAAGTGGGGCGCCCGAAAGTCGCGCGTTAAGGTGACTCCCGAATTTTGCCAAAACCGCCTTATTTTTAATTCTGAAAAATCGGAATTAATTTTACCCAATATGCGTCGAAATTGGGAAAATGCCGTGGAGGTCAGAATAGGGGTGTTTCTGGGGGGTGATCGATGCCTATCGACTAACCATTATATGTCCCCAATATTCCAATTCCAAATGCTACCTGGGGACGACTTTCTGATTTTAAAAAAAATCGGCATTCAGCCCCCTCGGCATAACCCCTTAAAAATGGGCATTTGTGCTTGACGCGTGGTCGGCGTGGCAGGCTTGGTCAGGCATGACTCGACCCCCCCCTTGTGCGATTTGACTTTATAGTCGTCATTGGTATACATCCTGCATATTCTGATTTCGTGGCAGCCGCATGTAAGCAAGATCCGTGTGGGTAGGGGGTACATTTTCGAAAAGTGTGTTCGAAATCGCAAAAAAAGTGCCCCTTAATTTATGAGCATGACTATGGGCTTCTTGGGGAAATGGCGATATCGGTGGGCGCAAACTTGTGTGTTAAGGTCATTTGTGTTGTTTGAATGCTACCCATGTGAGTTGTGCACATGGCGATATGTTGTATGCCTACCTCAGGTCATGTAGATAGCCGAAATCTAACGAGTTTTGTCCAAGGGGGTAGGGTGTAAAATTGCGCGATTTGGGGGTATGCTTTTTCAAGTGGTCCCAACGGTGTCTTCCACTCCTCTGCCTCAAGTTTCGCCGCCAACACCTCCTCCATCCACCACTCCACGACACAAGAAGCGGTAGGAGTGTGTTCTGAGGTGGGAGGCGATGAAGAAGGCTGGCGAAGCGCCCAATATATCCGCCATCGCCCGACAATTCAAGGTGAAGCGCGCCTTTGTGACCAAGTGGGTGGACTGTTACCAGAGTACTGGGGGCGTCAGTGACGGTGTTGTAGGTCGACCTAGTGGGCTTGGCACCCAGAAACTGGGGACGGTAGGCTGTAAGCGAGCTCGTGAACTTGCACAAGGCAAAGATGGTGACGATTTGGACACCAAACGTGTGAAGAAAGCCTTACAACATGAAGGCTATCACCATGTCAGCCGACACACCGTGAGCCGGGCGTTGAGGTCATCCATGCGAGGCACGGTTATTCCACTGAAGTACAAAGCCCCCAAAGTGGTCATCGGAATCAACGCGCTGCAACGACAGAAGCGTGTCATATTTGCTCGACGAAATCGTGACCGGACTTGGAAGAATGTGCTCTGGACAGACAGCAAGTACTTCGTGGTGGGCGGTAAAGCCGGGGGGACACTTGCCAAATTCAGATGGGTACCACAAAACGAGGCCAATACATGCGAGACCAACAAGAATGCGATCCAAGGTCACGTGTACGCAGGCTTTGGTTGGCATGGAAAGACTGACCTCGTCTTCGTCAGTGGGACCACTGGCAAGAAACGCCCTGCTGAATATGGCCGGGGCAAAGGTGTCGATGCCAAAGAGTACATGGCGGTGTTGCAGGAAACGCTCATCCCAGGGGCGAAGAAGATATTCGCAGCTCGTGAACCGAACTCGTGGGTGTTCATGCAAGATGGAGCCAAGCCCCACATCGCCAAGGTCACTCAGAAATGGTTGGCTGATAACGTGCCATCCTACATCACCGCGTGGCCCCCAAACTCACCTGATTTGAACCCCATAGAGAACCTCTGGGCGGTCATGGCAGGCAGCCTCGCTGGGACTCGCTTCAAGAACATCGACGAATTGAAGGAAGGGATTGAAAAGGCGTGGGATGACATCCCAATCGGCACCATGAGGAAGCTTGTGGGAGGCATGCACCGCAGGATGAGAAAAGTTATCCAGGAAGATGGTAGACGGATCTCGGCATAACTACCGAAAGTGCAAAATGTGGCAATTTTAGCCTAGTGGTGCAGTAGTGTAGAAACCTTGCAGCACCCGTAGTGAAATCGTTCCCCAATGCGATTAAGCATTGCCATGTTGTCAAATAAGTATATCGACACAATTTTAATGCAGTGTAACCATGTTTCGATTGAAATAATGCCCTTGATAAGCAAAAACTGCACGAAATCCCAACTTTGCAGCCCAATATCAAGAGTTACGGTGCCCATGTGATGAAACGGACAACGAAAATGGATTCCTCGACGTTGAAATACCCCTATATCAACCGGCGTGGTCATTATATCCCCCAATGCTATCCTCAAATGTCTTATTTCCTTCGAAACCCTACTCCGCAGACCAGGATCCCATAGTAATGCTCATAAATTAAGGGGCAATGAAAAGCGGGCGTGGTGTCGCCAAGACCGCCCGAACCTATCGCTCGCGCATGCGCGCATGTCACCTCGGTTCCATAGAAGGTGTGGCAGTGCGCGAGGCAGCTCGGCTGCTCCAATAAGATGGTGAGTAGACCGGTTTCAATAAACTGAGACATTCACTGGGTAGGGATTATGAAGGGCGCAAGGTCTCAAGCAGCTCAAGTAGTCAAGTAGACTAGTGACACAATAGCGGTGTCACCTGCGACCAGACCGGCCCAGTGACCAGTTCTCCTTTTGCCTACCTCATGGACCCTGCGTTGATGAAGTGGGGCGCCCGAAAGTCGCGCGTGAAGGTGACTCCCGAATTTTTCCAAAACCGCCTTATTTTTAATTCTGAAAAATCGGAATTAATTTTACCCAATATGCGTCGAAATTGGGAAAATGCCGTGGAGGTCAGAATAGGGGTGTTTCTGGGGGGTGATCGATGCCTATCGACTAACCATTATATGTCCCCAATATTCCAATTCCAAATGCTACCTGGGGACGACTTTCTGATTTTTAAAAAAATCGGCATTCAGCCCCCTCGGCATAACCCCTTAAAAATGGGCATTTGTGCTTGACGCGTGGTTGGCGTGGCAGGCTTGGTCAGGCATGACTCGACCCCCCCCCTTGTGCGATTTGACTTTATAGTCGTCATTGGTATACATCCTGCATATTCTACTCTTGTTCCCAGAGTTTCTCCGAGCGCGGCCGCTGCGCGGCCTGCGACACGCGAGGGTCGACGTTACAGCTGATGGAAGAGGCTCGGAGAAACTCTGGCATTACTTGGCAAAAGCGCTCAAATGCCCGTTTTCGCTATCTCTTTTCCCCGCAAATAGGTTAAACCAACAGCCGAAAACGAGGATACGATAATTTATTGCAAGCTGTGTAGTTAACGTAATGGAGCAAACTCGACGGAATATTCAAGGTATGACCTCTAACTATTATTTATTCTTGCTCGCTTGCGAATGGGAGGCCTCTAGGGCCCTTTAAAACGCATGGCTGATAGGGTACTTTCGCAGATTAGCGCAAGCTAAGCGTGGCGGAGATGATGGATTAAACGCTCTATAGTTAACGGAATCGCTCAATCTCGACGGCATATTGCAGGTGTGAACTCTAACTTTTATTTCTTCTTGCTTGCTTGCGAATGGGAGGCCTCTAGGGCCCTTTAAAACGCATGGCTGATAGGGTACTTTCGCAGAATAGCGCAAGCTAAGCGTGGCGGAGATGATTGATTAAACGCTCTATAGTTAACGGAATCGAGCAATCTCAACGGCATATTGAAGGTAAGGGTCCCACCTAGCATATTTTCTATTGCAAGTAGTCATGAAAGTTGTGTAGAGGGTCCAAACGTAGAGGGCTGATAGGGTATGTCCGCAGATGCGGCATTAACCCCAATGAGCGAGAACGAGCACTCCAAGCTCCATAGTTAACGGAATCGAGCAATCTCAACGGCATATTGAAGGTAAGGGTCCCACCTATCATATTTTCTATTGCAAGTAGTCATGAAAGTTGTGTAGAGGGTCCAAACGTAGAGGGCTGATAGGGTATGTCCGCAGATGCGGCATTAACCCCAATGAGCGAGAACGAGCACTCCAAGCTCCATAGTTAACGGAATCGAGCAATCTCAACGGCATATTGAAGGTAAGGGTCCCACCTAACATATTTTCTATTGCAAGTAGTCATGAAAGCTGTGTAGAGGGTCCAAACGTAGAGGGCTGATAGGGTATGTTCGCAGATGCGGCATTAACCCCAACGAGCGAGAACGAGCACCCCAACCTCTATAGTTAACGGAATCGACCAATCTCAACGGCATATTGAAGGTAAGGGTCCCACCTAACATATTTTCCATTGCAAGTAGTCATGAAAGTTGTGTAGAGGGTCCAAACGTAGAGGGCTGATAGGGTATGTCCGCAGATGCGGCATTAACCCCAATGAGCGAGAACGAGCACTCCAAGCTCCATAGTTAACGGAATCGAGCAAGCTCAACGGCATATTGAAGGTAAGGGTCCCACCTAACATATTTTCTATTGCAAGTAGTCATGAAAGTTGTGTAGAGGGTCCAAACGTTGAGGGCTGATAGGGTATGTCCGCAGATGCGGCATTAACCCCAATGAGCGAGAACGAGCACCCCAACCTCCATAGTTAACGGAATCGAGCAATCTCAACGGCATATTGAAGGTAAGGGTCCCACCTAGCATATTTCCTATTGCAAGTAGTCATGAAAGTTGTGTAGAGGTCGCCAACGTTGAGGGCTGATAGGGTATGTTCGCAGATGCGGCATTAACCCCAATGAGCGAGAACGAGCACTCCAACCTCCATAGTTAACGGAATC
>LGRX02010170.1:0-33945 GCA_001247695.2 Cymbomonas tetramitiformis | reverse complement strand
GTGGCACTTGGCCACTCCGATCGATGTCTGCTCCCCTTGAGGCCTCCCACGCGGGAGCTTGGTGGCAGTTAGCCACTTCCGATGCTTACGCAGATCTTGGTGGGCTGGGCTGGCAGTTGGCCGCTCCCTGTTCTCGCAGACGCAGAGCGGTGTGGCGACATCTGGCACGCAAGATCTCGGAGTGCTTGGCGGGCGGTTTGCCGTGATCCAGCATCTTTGGGAAGCGCGAAGTGATGACTTTTGCGTTCGATGCCACTATGTAGGAGTTGTGGTGTTGGCGTGTTTTCCTCAGACATGACGGCAATCTGGCACAGCTCTCACACACTTGGAGCTCGCGGCACGGCGCACTGCTGTGGCACACAGGGTGGAGCTGGAGGGATAGTGTTATCACACACACTTCACACACGCTTGGATGCAAGGGGTCATCACGCCGTAGGCATCAGCAGTTCATTTATCGTTATCGTGGAGCGCATTGACCAGTCGGGAGACGCACTGGCAGATAGGCGCACGCACCGTTCGTGGAGCGTAGTGACCGTGAGGCAGGCGCATAGCCGCATACACACACAGACAGGAGTTGGACTGTGAGCCCTGGACTTTGGTTTGAGAGGATTTTGGCGGACGCATGGAGTGCAGTGGCCACGAGCACTCGCACACAGAGGTTGGGCCGATAAGCCCAGGATCGCATCGTATCACGCATGGGGAGGCGGCACGGCACACTGTTGGCGCGCACCTTGGAGGTAGCACAGCGCATGGCTGGCGCACACTTGCTTGGGGATGACCAGCGCATTGCTGGCGCACACTTGGGGATGATTACACAGCACTACAGACTCGTGAAGATGGGAGTTCACGCAGCGGCCACACAGTACACACCACTGGTGGGCCCGCACAGTGCGAGGAGCACTAGCTCACGCAGGCGCACACGTAGAGACGCCATGGTTCAGACGCAGTGTTTCGTATTTGCACCAGAGCTGGAGGGGCAGTGCGTTGCCGTCATCACTGTTGACTTGGAGGCCATTGTCGCAGAGCTGGAGGGACTCTCGTTTTCATCATTATCACGGAGATCTCAGGCACGACGCCTCCAACACGGAGTTGGGAGCAGCTCACCTTCATCATTGACAAAGAGGCACGACGCCTCCACCACAGAGCTGGAGGGACTCTCGTTTTCATCATTATCACGGAGAGCTCAGGCACGACGCCTCCACCATAAAGCTGGGACAGCTCATCTTCATCATTGACACAGAGGCACTACGCCTCCATCGCAGAGCTGGGAGCGACTCACCTTCATCACGACGTTCATCGAGCGAGGAGGACTTGCTTGGAGAGCAGTGGACTTTTACAGCACGCTTGCACACAGTGAGTTGCTGGCAGGCGCACACTATGTATAATAGGTCAGCCGGTCGCATCAGACACCCACACGCTTGACGCGGATGCGTCATACAGGTTTGGTGGACATATTGGCACGGAGTGCACAACGTCACACCACACTCAGAGGAGGAGCGGTCGCAGCAGGGCTGATGGACACGCTTGGCAGAGGGTGCACTCGGTGAGACGCCGGAGCACACACATATTGGAGGCAGACGCAGAGCATGAAGAGCGTGATACATCACCACAGACTTGGAGCTGCAGCAGGCTGCCACCACATTGGCAAACACACGACGGTTGGCGAGTTGAGCTGCAGCACACCGCTACCGGGGGACACGCGGGCATTGGAGCAGACACTTGGAGATGTGCCTGCACACACTTGGCGGCTGGCGAGTCGAGACACACGCAACACTGGGTGGCACACAGTTGACACCACTGGTGCACATTGTGACAGTGAGCGCACGACGCAGACAGTTGGCGCACACACCAGGGTGGTGGACGTAAGTCATACATGACACACCACACCTACAGGAGCATGACACATCACGCCCAGAGGCACATCTAGTGCACAGACACAGCAAATGGGTGGGATCATTCAGTGGGCCAGCTCAGTTACGCACACGGCAGATCTCACAGAGGAGTCACGGGTGGCAGAGCGTTTTGTGGCTCAGACAGCATGCGCCGTGCAGAGGAGGAGCCGCTGGCTTATCAGTGTCTATTCTAGGAATTTTAGGGCGGGTTAACAATACCTCAGAGCGATATTCGAGCACCCTAATATCCTTAATAATTCGAGATATCGCATACAACCCATGCTTGGCAATGTTTATTGTAGTGTAACAAACGCCGGCTTCTCATGGTACCGCGCCGGGTTTTTCCAGCTGGTGACACACGTGACAGAGATGACAAGTATGACAGGCTTCGCGTAAGATGACTGCTCGAGAGATGCAGACCTGCCAGAAAAGATATGGTCATTATCCGGTGACCAGAAAGTGATAAGAAGAAGATGTCAGTGACCACTTTGCCACTGACGTGTCAATCAGAATGTGGTGAACGGTAACATTCTTAGAACTGGCATGAAATAATGACTTTCCATTGGTTAGATGAAGATTTCAGGGCTCAAACCCGTTACAGTTTTGGGAAATGTGACAGAGCATTGAGAACAGACTATTGGGAATAAATGAATCTCGATCGTCGTCTAAAAACCTTCATTTTGACACAATTTCCGTCGTCTAAAAGTTATTGCCACGTCATCTGAAATGTGCCACGTAAGCGACACGTAAGCGACACGTAAGTCGTCCCGCAATTTTTATTACAAAATATTACTCGAATTATTTATTTGTGCATGATGCTTTCGTACTCGGCGAGTCCCGGTAGATTTTTTGTTGCATTTTTGCTCATATGCGTGCATATCATGTACAAGTATGCAAATATGGGTACATCCATGTGCAATTTAGGCCAGCATGCACGGTACACGTTTATGAATGTGCGCATTCAGGTGCTTCAATTCCCGTAAAATAAGTTGCAACTGAGATGGGTACTAGCATATGATACACAAATCTATATCATCATACAAATTTATTCAAAATACACCAAATATTTGTCTATGATGTCTTCCAGGCAAGAGATTTCGATCATTTCACAGTGCTAAGGCTACTATATTGCTGATACATTGGAATCTATATCTTCAATCCACAATTATTTGCGGCACTTGTAGGTTTTAATTCCCTCGATAGCGAGGTATGGTCCAGTTCGTCGCAGGGATTAGTGATGAGGTGGGCCAGTGTCATTCCGGCTTGAGCGGAGTGACGGCCACGTTGCTCGCGTCGCCGAGTGGCTTCGTCGCGAACTTGTGCTTCCATGTGCAGTCTCGCTTGCTCGAATTCACGAAGCTGTTAAAGTGGACCTCCGCGTTCAAGTTTGTCACGCGTCCTCCATTGGTCGTGAGCTTTGGAGTAGCCAGTCCAGCGAACCTTCCACTCTTCCACCTCTTTTCCTCGAACAGACCGCACCCGACGCGCAAGAATACGCTCAACATGATTTGTGCTTCCTTCTGACCGTCCACTACCACCTCTTCAGGCACTGCTAGATGATCGCGTGCGGCGAAAGCATCTTGACCACTGGTGTACGGTTTGAGGCGATGTTGAGCGAACACGTCGTGTATCCGCCAGTGGGGAGGGAGGCGTAGGCGGTAGGCTACTGGAGCTCCCCTGTCAGCCTCTGGCATGGTCATCTGTACATCGCTGAAGAAGCGTTCGGTCACAGGGACTGGTCCATGCCAGCGCTTGGTTAATTTCCTGCAGATGGAGCGATCCATCACCTTCTCCGTAAGGTGTTTCGCCTCTATCCAGACCAGATCTCCAACAGCATACTCCCGCTGTCCGTGTCTACGATCAAACTGCTCGCGCTGTCGCTGTTGAGCCAGCTCCAACCGCTGTCTGGCGTCCCGCAGTTGCGACGAAAATTTCGCGGCCACTTCGTGTGCGGTACCTACTCCCCCTGTTCGTCGTCCAGCGGTGGACTGCGCGGCCTCCAGGAAAAGGTCCAACTGCGACAGCGGCGAGAACCCGAACACCAGCTCAAATGGCGTGAAGCCAGTAGATTCACTCCTGGAGTCATTGATTGCGAACTCCACGTTAGTGGTGAACAGGTCCCAGTCCTCCACATTGGCGTCTACGAAGGACCTGAGCATGTCCTCAATAACTCTGTTGCTGTGTTCCGCTTGGCCGTCAGACCGAGGGTTGTACGGCGTGGTACGAGCCACCTTCACACCCATCAGTCTCACGAGTTCCTGCCAGAAGGCATCTTGAAACCGCGGGCCACGATCAGAGACAATCTTCATGGGCGCGCCATGTAAGCGCCACACCGAGTCAAAGTAGATCCTGGCCACCACAGCTGCAGAGCTGTCGCCGAAGTTCATCGGTATAACGTGGACCATCTTCGTCAACTTGCACGTGAAGGCCACGAAAGCGTCATTACCTCTCTCCGATACTGGCAGGCCGGTGACGAAGTCCACCGCGACATCCTGCCATGGTCTGTTTGGGATGCTGCGAGGGTTTAGCAACCCATCCGGGTAAGTTCCCCGCGGTCTCACTGATTGGCACACCGCGCAGGATGCAACCCAGGTGCCCACATCCTCCGTAGCACCACGCCAATAAAAGCGTCGCAGCACCCTTTCCAGAGTCTTGTCTCGCCCAGTGTGACCTGAGGACAATGACTCGTGAGCATGACGAATCACTACCTCCCGAAGTGGAGAGTCCTCCCCCAGCACCAACTGATATCTCCCTGCTGCGGTCCTCCAAACCACTTCACCCACCAGCCTGAAGTCCTGTAGGCATTGGTGTGGTGCCGCCTTCACTTTCTCCCGCAGCGAACGGAGTGATCCCTCTCGGGTGTACTCCGCTTTCAACGCACGCAGGAACTTTGAGTCCGACTGCTGGGAGATTGTGTCTCTGAAGGCTGCTGCCTCGCCTGTCCTTATCACAGCGGGAGCTGTTCGCGGATGCCTCACGCGTGCTGGCTGTGATGTGGCGGGAGGGGCGTGTACTATCAGGACAGGCCAACGAAGGTCGAATGCCTTCCCATCTGGGTTCTCGAAGAACTGATTAGGCTCGCCCTTATCATCATGAGTAGGGACGACCTCCACGATCTGCATATTGGCCTTCCTGAAGAGTTTGCGCCACGCGGGGAGCTTGGACTGGTGATCCGGCAGGACGAAGACTGCTGAGGTGTTTTCTGGGTCCGCCTTCCATTCTGCGATATACTTATTCAGAATCGCCTCCACAATAATGTGTTTGGAGTTATATGGAGGGTTACACCAAACCCGAAGGCCCCTCCATTTCTCTGAAAGGCAGTCTGTCCAGAATCTATCCGCCTGCCTGTTGCGGCCGCCAAAGTCACAACAGGCGTTCACATCGAAGGGTCCAAACTTCTCGGCGTACTTCGAGGAGTACTCTGCTCGGACACGCCAATTCTGCGAGTCCTCTGGGGGGGTCTGTCGTTTCTGTGGGTGAAGGACCGGAGATGGAGCTGACTGCTGGGGCGCCTTCTGCGGGGGTGGTGAGCTCGCTGGCACCTTCTCAATGGGCGCCTCTGATGCGTCAGCTCGTGATGTAGGCGTTCGCGTCTTCGGTGACACCAACTGTGGGGGCGCTGGGGTCGTAGAGGCTTTCCCAGCGCGTGACATACTCCTCGTTATCCTTATCTGAGGTGGAGCTCGGTCAGGGGGCTTGTGTGGAGCTTCTGTCGGCTTCGCGCTATCAGCTTCAGGCCAGTCAGGCATGTCGAAGTCGAGGTGATCCTCCTTCATTCCCTTATAGAGCTTCGGATTAACGAGAGCGATGGTCTCCCCCATGTCCATGGCCTGTTCTGCCACGGAGAGGGTTTCCACTGCTGAGAGCCAACAGTCAACCGTCTGGGCCCAGTGGGGATGAGCCGCGGGTGGTGAGCTGGAGAAGCATTCAGACTCCAGCGTTGCCAGAGGGTCTTTCGGCAGGTCTGAGGTGGGGTCGATCACTCCTGCCTCCTTCAACCCCTCGCGAACGTCCTTGTCTTTGAAGTCGGGTCTTCTGGACAGGGCGTCTGGTACCAGCAGTAGCGCCCCCTTGATGTACTCCATTCTCGGGACTCCCACCTCCACCAGATCCATGTACCAGCGTGCCTGTCTGCGGCTGAGCTCTCTGCCAGGTTCCATCAGCCATTCAAGGGGGCGGTGATCACCCTGCACATGGCACCTAGAGGGGGGGTTAAATGACCATCTAGGAATTCCCCCAACGGCTAGTTTTTCGTTGACTTTTGCCTTTGACCGCCATTTACACACGATTTAATCTCTTTACGAAAATTCTGTAACATGCAAATCTTAACGCTTCGACTGGTTAAACGATTACATGAAATACTGATAAAAATTTGCCGATATGTTGACGGATTTTGCTAATTTTAGTTTTGAGTGGCCAACGGCTATATTTTTCACAAAATCGCAGATATGTGCAGTCAGAAGCCGCACATAAAAATTCCACAACATGCAAAAGTTGCAACACAGTCGTCCCCATATGAAATCGTATTAAAAAAATGCACTTGATTCATAGAAATGACATTATGCGACGATATGTCCTAGATGGTCATTTGTTCCCTCCCACAGGTGCCATGTGTGGATGCGGAAGTTGGTGAAGATGAGGTAATGCCGCCAGGTGACGGTGGTACAATGATGCAGAGCACCTAGTTCACGCTCGCCGGTGTGATAATTCTGCTCGGCGGCTGAGAACTGGCGGCTCTCGTATGCTATCACGCGCAGTCCAAGACCATCTCCATTGTCTTGCATCAGTACTCCCCCAAGGGCGATGCCGCTGGCATCCGTCTGCACCACGAAAGGTGCTGTGCCGTCTGCGGCACCCTTAATGTTGGGCAAGGCGAGCACTGGTGCTGATGTGAGGGCCTTCTTCAGCTCCTCGAAGGCCCACTGCTGCATCACAGCAGCACAATCACATGTCTTTTGTACACACGTTTCGGGGTGTAGATATTCATACCGTTAAAGCTTGTGGGATTGGGGCGCCGCTTCGTGCTGCCACCCACATTCGCGCCCTCCTACACCGTTTGCTCCGATTCCAAGACATATCGCGTATGCATATCCATAGTAATATATACAAGTTTGTCTTTCTCTGCAAGCGTTTTCACATACTTACTTCCACGAAATGCTTGGGCGGTTTTGTCCTCGATTCATACTGAGCTGACGTGACACGTGCGTGAACATTTCTCGTATGTCGGATCCGATCCCAGATCCATCGACGTACGAGAAATGCTTGGGCGGTTTTGTCCTAGATTTGTACTGAGCTGACGTCACACGTGCTTGAACTTTTCTCGTATGTCGGATCCGATCCCAGATCCATCGACGTACGAGAAATGCTTGGGCGGTTTTGTCCTCGATTTATACTGAGCTGACGTCAAACGTGCATAAACATTTCTCGTATGTCGGATCCGATCCCAGATCCATCGACGTACGAGAAATGCTTGGGCGGTTTTGTCCTCGATTTATACTGAGCTGACGTCACACGTGCATGAACTTTTCTCGTATGTCGGATCCGATCCCAGATCCATCGACGTACGAGAAATGCTTGGGCGGTTTTGTCCTCGATTTATACTGAGCTGACGTCACACGTGCATGAACTTTTCTCGTATGTCGGATCCGACCCCAGATCCATCGACGTACGAGAAATGCTTGGGCGGTTTTGTCCTCGATTTATACTGAGCTGACGTCAAACGTGCATGAACTTTTCTCGTATGTCGGATCCGATCCGGATCCATCGACGTACGAGAAATGCTTGGGCGGTTTTGTCCTCGATTTATACTGAGCTGACGTCACACATGCATGCACAGTTACTGCGTCTCAGCGCCCTAGTTGGTGCAAGCGAGCGGAAGCCATTCTTGAAGAACACTTCTTAGGGCTAGCACTTCGGAAACTGCAATGACTTCAAGAAACCGAGGCGGAAACATCGCGCGTGCAAAGAAACCGTCCCGAAACGCCCCTGAATACCACCGCTGCCATGTCGTTGGATGCGACAGTAAACTAATTCCAGCGCAGACTTGTAGGGTTTGCAATAGGAGCTTTCACTTTAGCTGTGCGAATAAAAAGTATCCGGCGGTGCAGTGTGGTGAATGCAAAGAGGTACAGCCAGAAGATAGGTGCTGCTATTGTCAAAAGGGGGCTTTCGTTACGCAATGCAAGGTGTGCGAGATTCGCTACCACCCTAAGTGTCAAGAGGCAAGAGGCCTAAAGAGAGATTTGTTCAACTGCGGTCGCGCGGAATGCGTGGAGGAGCCTGGCGGAGGACGATCGGAGCCCCCTGTCGTTAACATGGACGATATGGAGGCGACGAGACGACTGGGGGAGCTGCCAGGTCCGAAGACCGCCGTATCGAAAGCATTAGATTGGAATGCTTTCGATCATGCCCTGACAATAGCATACGATAGATGCTATACAGGGCATGAAGATGGTGAGCACCCTTTAGAATCACATGTTGGGAGAACCTATATAGTCATGCGTATGGATAATGCCCGAAACCCTGCTTGTGTAATGGTTTTGGTTTTGGTGTGGTATGAATTAGGTGGAAACATGCCTCCTCCGCCCTCACCCCCACCGCCAGCAGCTGAAGACTGCTGCTTCCTCTGCGAGAAGGACGACGGACGTGGAGTACACAAGTGCTCGCACTGCGGTGCGAGCTACCACAACGTCTGCCTTCTAGGCAAAGGGATCGAGGAGGTGAACAACTGTGGTAGACCGGAGTGCATGGCGAAGCGCACGGTCTACCCAGCCTCGCAAGCGGAGAAGGACGCTGCGAAGCTCTCAAAAGTAGGCGCCCTGCTGCTGGAAGGCGCGCTCAAGCAATGGCCACCGCCCGTTGAAGCGGCCACACCGCGTTGAAGCGGCCACACCGGGAGGTTGGTGAGGGGCATGCGGAAGCGCCGTGGGGAGCGGAGCAACCCGCGGACGCTCCCGCCCCCACGAGCACGGAGGTTCTCGCGGCGGGAGAGCCCGCACCGGCGGAGGTGGTGTTGGCTCCGCCCCCAATCACGGGGAGCCCCGCGGCGGGAGAGCCCGCACCTGCGGAGGTGGTCGTGGAGGATGCCGCAATCACAAAGGGACCCGCGGAGGGAGAGCCCGCACCGGCGGAGGTGGTAATCGCTCCGCCCCCAATCACGGGGAGCCCCGCGGCGGGAGAGCCCGCACCTGCGGAGGTGGTGGTGGAGGATGCCGCAATCACAAAGGGTCCCGCGGAGGGAGAGCCCGCACCGGCGGAGGTGGTAGTCGCTCCGCCCCCAATCACGGGGAGCCCCGCGGCGGGAGAGCCCGCACCGGCGGAGGTGGTCGTGGAGGCGCCCGCTGCCGCGGATTGGCCGGGGTGGGCGAAGGCCACGTTGGAGCAACGTGTTGTTTTTTATCCCCGTTGGGTGCATCACCGTGATCTGCCACAGTTAGCACCGGTGGTGTACGTGGCGGGGGATGGGGTACATGGGAAGGAGGGGTACACGGAAAAGTCCAAGGGGCGTTTCGAGAGGGGATCCGTCGTGTATCACCAAGGGCACAAGGGCGCGTATATTGCGGGGACGATCTTGCACGTGAAAGACCGTGGGTGGTTCACCATATGCGGTGGGCCAATCCACGGCAGAAACGCCACCCCGCACCTTACGCACATCTTCAGGATGAACCGGCTCAACCAGGGGAGCACGGATAAGGCCCGTGGTGCCGCCCACTTCAAGACTGAAGAGGGGTCGGACACGGTGTACGAGTGCGCGAGAATCTTCTTCCCGAAGCTCATCAAGCTGCACAAGCACTACGGCTTGGAGAACGGTACGGCATTCTCTTTGTTTGTGTGAATCGGTACTCTTGCGGGGGGTGCTGAGCATGCTTGCGGTGAAATTGCTTTTGTCTAAGTGGTAGCCCCCAATTTCTTTTTGACAAGCTCGACGTCCGATTGTGGGCTCTTCACAGGTGTCTCTTTGCCTCCGATCGTGAGGCAATTGACGGCAAAGGATCTTCAGGGTGACATCTTCTCGTCGCCGTACTACACGCAAGATGACTACGTCTTCCTGGACGTGCTTGCTCGGTGGGGAGGGGGTGCGAATGCAGAGCCGCAGGGTGGTGCGTCGGCGAAGGCCGTCCCGGCGGAGGACGAGGGCGAGGACGTGGATACCGCCGGCACCCCACCGAGGAAGAAGTTGAGGAGCCAACTCGCGGGAGCCAACTCCCGGGGAAACCCGGCGGAGAGGTTGAGCCTCCCGCAGATACGGCAGCAGCCGGCGGGTAAGGTTGGTAGGGGCTTGAGCTCGGGTGGCGGTGGCTCGCAAACTTCAGCAAAGGGTCAAAAAAAGGAGGAGATCCTCTGCTGGCAGCGGAAGCATGCCGGCCTCGGGGCGTGCGTCAACGAGGGGCGCGGCGCCGGCGTCGTCAGCCCGCACGGTGGCCCCCCCTCAACCGCCTGTCGCTCTGTCGGAGGTTACCGAGGCGGACCCATCGGTGAGGGGAATCACGGTGGAGGAGCTAACGGCGGTGTTAGCGAGGCAGGAGGAGGCGAGCCAGAAGATGCTGAAGCAGCAGGAGGCGCACTTCACCCAGCAGCTGAAGCTGTCTGAGGAACGCCAGCAGCGGGCCTTGGAGCGCCAAGTGGCGGACTTCATGGCAAGCCCAGGGGAAGATGCGCCCAGCGCGCCGACAGCGGAGGCACCACCTACCCTCCCCCCCCAGCAGCAAAGCCCTCAGCAGCAACCTCAGGCGGTGCCTCAGGCGGTGCCGATGCTCCAAGTAGGACAGGAAGCGTCCCAGCCTCCGTTGTTGCAGCAAGCCTTCCAACCGCTGCAACCCCAGCCCTTCTTGCTCCAACAACCCCAGACGCAGCAGTTGCAAGCAGCTCCAGCAGCTCCAGCAGCTGCAGCAGCTCCAGCAGCTCCAGCAGCCCCAGCAGTTGCAACAGCTCCAGCAGCTCCAGCAGCCCCAGCAGTTGCAACAGCTCCAGCAGCTCCAGCAGCCCCAGCAGCTGCAACAGCTCCAGCAGCTCCAGCAGCTCCAGCAGTTGCAGCAGCTCCAGCAGCTCCAGCAGTTGCAGCAGCTCCAGCAGCTCCAGCAGACCCAGCAGCTGCAACCCCTTCTCCTGCAACCTCCCCAGACTTTGCAAATGCAGCAGTCCCAGCCCATGCTCCTTCAGCAACCACAGGCCCGACAGCTGCAGCAACTCCAGCAGCTCCAGCAGCTCCAACAGCTCCAGCAGCTCCAGCAGCTCCAGCAGCCGCAGCCCACGCCATTGAATGCCACCTCTGACTTCGGTAGGGCCTCGGGCGTCTCGATAGAGGAGTTACAGTTTAGCATGCCGCGATAGATAGGCGGTGAACTCCTAGGAATGTAGGCGATGCCCCCGTAGGGCATGCGCTTGTAGCTTTAGCACCCGCCACCCGGCAACTGCTAGTGCCCCAACTCCTGCAACTGCAATAATATGCGTATCATTAGGGCAAAGTGAAAGTATTCATGTGATGATGCATTGTGATAACTTCGGATAACTTGCAATGAGTTCTAACATTGTGATTTCTAATATTGTATATCACACGCGCCCGCGAGACATGCAATTTCTGATTTGCAACCATTTTACAGACGAAATTAGCTCCCCAGCACCCCGTGAATATGTCCCGATGTGAAATTTCGCTCCTCATTGCCTAGGTATAATCTCTAAATACTTCTCACAACGTGTAATAACTTCCCCGTATCATTTGCATATCTCACGCGCCCGCAAGATATGCAATTTCTGCTTTGCAGCCATTTTACAGACGAAATTGGCTCCCCAGCACCCCGTGAATATGTCCCGATGTGAAATTTCGCTTCTCATTGCCTACGGATGACCTCTAAATACTTCTCACAACGTCTAATAACTTCCCCGTATCATTTGCATATCTCACGCGCCCGCAAGATATGCAATTTCTGCTTTGCAGCCATTTTACAGACGAAATTAGCTCCCCAGCACCCCGTGAATATGTCCCGATGTGAAATTTTGCTTCTCATTGCCTACGGATGACCTCTAAATACTTCTCACAACGTCTAATAACTTCCCCGTATCATTTGCATATCTCACGCGCCCGCAAGATATGCAATGTATGTACGGCAGCCCGTCCGCGACCTGTAAGCAGCCCTGTGGCCACTACAATTATCAAAAATATAAAATATTGCCTCTAGATGATTTCTTTTAACCACTAAGTACTTCTTGAAACTTCTTGCGACTTCTAAATGTCATTTTCATCGATTATGCAATCCGGGCCCACCTAGCCGTGCTACATGCCTAATATACATTTTTCCCTTTTCAGGCTGCACGGAAACAGCAAACAAGTGCAAGTACAGGGCTTGTCATATATTCAAAAAAACTCTCTAAAGGTTTCAGCAGCGAAAACCTTTCTGCAGAAGATTGCCAAAGAGCAAGGTCAACATCAACCGGACAAGAAAGAAACACATCTGCCTCAAGGAATGCCAAAGCTTGACGTCTACGAAAAGTTTATCGAAGAGCTTCCAGCCTTTGGTTCTGAGAGATTCAAGGTCAGCGAGCCATACTGGTATACGATCTGGAGAAAACACTTCAAGTGGCTTAAGAGTCCGAAGATTTGCAAGTTCTCGGAGTGCAAGATCTGCTCGACCGCAAAGCTTCACAAGCAAGTCGCCCCGGCCGAAATGAGAGGTATGTTAGAAAGAAAACCCAATCTTGTTCATAAGAGGTATGTTCAGAAAGAAAACACTGCTTGTTCATACACGTGACCACTTACCTGAATGTGTTTGCGTTGCAGTACGAATCGAAAATCTTTTGCAAGCTCATCGACTGGATGCAAGGGCTGAACGGGAGAAGTACTACAAACACATTCAGAAATCCAGCGCAGCAAAAGGCAACGCGAAATGGTGGAAATATAATACCATGATCATCGATGGCATGACACAACGTACCACACAATTGCCTCACTTTCGTCGAATGCCCTCTTGGGTCAAAGACAATAAGGCATTGATAGATACCCACTGCATGGGGATACTCATCGAAGGCATCGGTCGTTTTATGGAATTCAATTTCAGTCATAACTACTCTGACAACTCGAACTATCTTGCGAACGTCATACAGCGGGCAGTAGCACGAGTTCATGAGCATCGACGATCGGGTGGGCATCCGTTACCGGAAGTATTGTATCTACAATTGGACAATGTAAGCAGCAATAAGAGCCACTTCTTGATTGCTTATTGTGCCATGCTGGTCAAACGTGGGGTATTCCGCAAGGTGAAGATCAACTATCTGATCGTGGGACATACACACGAAAATATCGATCAGATGTTTTCAAGGTTTTCTGTGGCTTTGAGGAGGCTGAACGTTTGGGACATCGAGCATTCGATGGAGGTAGCTAGGAACTGCTTTAAGGATGGAGTAGTTCCGGAATGTCAACTGATCGATGAGGTGCACGATGTCAAGGGCTGGATGCATGGATGCTATAACGAAGTGCGCGATGCCAGCTTCCAACATGCATTCAAGATTTTTTCTGGCCCCACAGGCGACGTGTTAGTGCAGGCAAAACGTTATTCATTCGATCCAGTCTGGCTTCCAAAGGAAGGTGGGGTGAAGGTATTTAAGAGCAGCCTGCCCGAGGGCTCACCATGCTTTGTCGAGCCTAAATCCATTAACGAATTGAGCGCACGGAAACAAGCGAAGCAGCTTGCGACTTCCAGGAAGTCTACGAGCAATCCATTGAAAGAGATCGAGGATCTTGTCATTCAATGCCAGAGGAATCTTTGCTTATGCATTCGAGGTAAGCACTGCACTGCTAGCGATTACGATTTGATTTGTCATATTTCAAATGTAAGTGGCCTTCTTAGTTTCTCGGGTTATGTTTTGCAGATGTCGCAACCACCGAGGAGGCGGGGCGGCTTCAATTTCTAGCCAAGCGCGCAAATACTTTTCTTGAAGGGTATGTTCAAATGCAACGTGACATTGCGGCAGGAACGTTCGAACTGAAAGAGAAGACAGCGTGGGTGCTGCACGAGGCTCCCTTTGAGGTTACTGGACCCATGATGCCTGTTCCTTCGGGTGCTTTGAGCGCGAACGGGCGAGATGCGGAAGTACTGATTGTCGATGAGCCAATGGCTGATACGAATGATATTGAACGTGGATACACGGATGCACAACTGGCTGATTACGTGCAGGGCCTTCGGGACTCCGTAGCGGTTCACGTGCGCCCAGTACTTCGTCCTATCTACATCGGGGCACACAAAAATACCATTGGAAGACGAGCTCGAGATCATCTTGCGCAATACATTCTGGGAGAAACTGACGACCCGGACTACGATGTGAGCTACAGCAAGATGAAGAAAGGTAGCATGGCTGTGTTGATTGCTCCCGAATCCGAGAAGACTGCCCGGACGGAATACCCGTTTCGTATCGCTCTGGGAAGGAGCCGAGGATGGTCGAGATATCTGTACCTTTGTGAGGTACAAGAGCAGCTGCTAAATGAGAAAGGTGAGAAATGTTTGTTGATGTGATTGCGCGCGCAATCTGCTTTTAACATCACAACGTTTTATGTCAATCTAATATCTCTTTTATCTTATTTCTGGTGCAGGAGAAAAATGTTTGCGGTGGTTGACTTGTGGTACATTTAAGCTCACGAGCGCCTCCCAAAAGGAGGCCCAGAATGCAGACTCCCGGCTTTCGAAGGAGAAGGCATCGAAACCTGAAAGTTTCCGGCTGCATCAACGTACCAAGCAGGTGGCGCCGTATACACCAAGCGAAGTATTAGTAGCATGGGACTGGGACACGGAAGAGGAGCGCCGAAAGATCAATGCAAGCACACAGCGATGGATCCCGGGTGAGCAATATGACTTGTTGGTCAAACGAGTCATCGCCAACCATCCGCCATCATCAACAACGCGAAAGAAAGTTGTTTGATGTTTTTTCATGGCTTTTGCGACTTTTCAGGCGACGAAGACTCTGCCAATCACCGAAATTGGATTATTTGAAGTAGAGTTCACGAAATGGGGGTCTTTTTTTTGTAAAATTACTCCATACATCCATACGCCATCGTTACCAAGCCAACATCTTTGTCCTTTTGCACTTTTTATAGAGAAATAGTGCCTTTTTAAGCCCCGCTAAGAAGTGCAAAAATAACTGAAAATCAACAATATCACAATATTCAAAGCATTGAGTGGAATATGCACACGATCAACATAAAGTAATGACCTTTTAGTAAAAGTATCTCGTGGGAAATAAAGGTAACATATCCGAGGGCAAGTGAATGAGTGAAATGAGGCCTCATGAGACATTTTGGCTCAGGGTTTGGCTATGAACCCTTACCATGCCTGTATCAAATAGTGTATGCATATCATGTCTAGGTATAACAATACATATAATAACACAATCGTGTTTTCTCGTTTGAACCATAACTTGGGAGTGCACAAGGTTGAATGTTCGATACTGCGTTGCAAAAAAGTGACCATGCAATTGTGCTAGCAGACCTATCCTACACAAATCACGGCTCGCGCAGCATCGTGGCGAGATAAATTGTGTTTAGAACGGTACTTTTGACATGCAGTAAGTGCTAGTATGAACATATGCGTTGGTGGGTGCATACAGAGTGTTGCTCATTTTGGATTCAGGGTAAAACCCAAAGTGAAATTGCAGGTGATTTTCACTTTGGGTTTCACCCTGAACCCAAAACCAGCCTTGGCCTGGACCAAACAAGCACACCCGCAAGTGCACTTCTACGAAACTAATATACCTAATACAAGTCTCTAATCCCACTTTTAGGCCGCCCTGTATGCAAAAAAGGTTGAAAGCGTGGCCTCAGATCGATTCCGGTCGTGGTGCACCGGGGCGTTTTCCCAAAAAGCAATAAGGATCTTCCTCCTGGCATGCACAAGACGCTTGTGAGCGAGGGTGTCGGGACTCGAACCCGACCTGTGTAGTTGAAAACTACACAGGCCACCAAGCGCCCCCATCTTACTCTAGAAAATCGTGTTCGTGGCTCCGCGCCCCAAGAACTTACTGAGCCCAGCCAAACTCCGATTGCAAAAATGTGGTAAGCCCCTCCTTATTTCAACTTGGGCTGTGTGATGAGCACGAGGGAACTCCGCATGAGCTCCCGAGTCCCCCCGTGTGCGATGTCAGTGGATACTCGTCCCACAGACTACACGATGAAACAATTTTGTGGACCATCTGCGCCGTCCCTCCTCCAACCTGGCATACACAAGAAGCTTGTCAGCGGGGGTGTCGGGACTCGAACCCGACCTGTGTAGTTTTTAGCTACACAGGCCACCAAGCACCCCCATCTTAATCGAGAAAATCATATAATAATATAGTTTATTTTGAGACTGAGGGTGAAGATGCTTCTCATTGTCCAGTCAGCCAAGGGCGGCACAACGTGCAGCGGCCAGTATGCTACAAGGCAAATGGAGGCTCGGTTACATAACCTCGAGGCCGAGATTATGTACCCGAGCCTTGGGACTGTCAGGATTTCAACCTGAACTGACCGGGTGCTAGCCGGTCAGACTGCAGCCCCATGCTGATGTGTGAGGCCCGACTCAAAAGCCGGCTTTTGAGTCCTGCGCTGTAGGCACAGAAGAAATTCTCGAGTGAAATACCTCAATTGCAGACATAAAGACGTCTGATATGATAGCGATGCCCAGAAACAGGTAGCGCAGGAACAGGAAATAAATGACTGTGCAAAGTCACAAGTGCCATTACAGTTCCCCCGCCAAACTTCAGTTCTAGCACTGAATGCAACCACGGTGTTCACGAACAAAATAATACCCCCAAAAAGCACGTACATCATAAACTACTGACGTCCACGGAACACCTAGCATGCCAGTAGAAGAACAAAATTCCCGTCTTGGTTACATTGTTCTCTCATTAACGAAGCAAAAGGGAACGGAACACCAAGAGCTCTTCAGTGCAGCCACCAGGACAAAAAGGGATAACTTTTTAAGAAGGCGCATATGGTGGAACGGAAGGCACACCTATCCGCAATTCGTTTGAAAAGATATTGAAACCAGCTGCTTGGTTGTCGGTGCAAGCGGCCGCTCTGGAAGTGCTGTGGTTCGTGAGCTGCTCTCCCAAAGGTGGTATACAGAGGACACAGGCGTGGCTGCAGGGTTAAACCACGTTGTAGCTGTTGGAAATAGCCGCCTGCCAAGGTTTGCCGATGAGAGGGTGACGTGTCTTCAGTGTGGGATTAAGGACTTGACCGAGCGTTTACAAACGAAGCAGCTGAAAAGTTTCAGTCACTTGTTCATATGTATCGGCACGCAAAAGAAGAAATCAGGTCTCCAAGGACAGATAGAGCTAGAACTTACAGACACCCTTGCGCTCGCCCGTGCCGCGCGGAGCTGTGGCGTTGGTGTTTGTGGGATCGTCACTAGCAAGGGTGCAAACAAAAACTCCATCGTTACATACTTGCGTACAAAGGGCCTGGTGGAAGAAGGATTGGAAAATGAGGGCTTCCTGAGACTCATCATAGCGCGACCCGGTTTGATTCTCGGGGGTGATAGAGGGCCTGCAAGCAATTCCTTTGGAGTAAAAGCCCTCCGCCTTGCAGGCATTCAGAGGATTGAATGTGATCGGGTAGGGTAAGCCCTTGCCCGCGCGGCAAATCCAGCGAATGAAACAAAGCATGGCGAAGTAAGGGATTGAAACAGCTTCCATATCCAAACTTGAAAATGCAGATCTTCTTCGGCTTTCTAAGTAGCGTTCTGAGAATTCGTCGAGAGCTCTCGACGAATTCTGAGAATTCGTCGAGGGAGCACAGCACCCCAGAGCCCGTGACGAATTCTATATTCTTCAGGAATTCGTCGAAGGCTCTCGACGAATTCTGCCTTCTCAAAGAAGAAACCCAGGTGCCTGGTCACAGTAGACTGCTCGAGGCGTATCACAAATATCTGGAAGTGTGGCATGTAGATTAAGGCATTATTTTTCAAGTAGTATTGCACACAGCTTCCGCACCGTGCAGCAATGCTGCAACAACTCCAAGTAACGGTGACTGACGGGAGGAATGCCCAGCTCATGTTATGCGATTGTGCACTTACGCCGCTATTCCTCGGAACCAAGAGTCGCTGCTAGGGCAGACATGGGAGTAAAGGACTCATTGAAGGTTGGTACGGGGATAGGGAAGCGGTTCGTTATCCTATCTACATGATGTCTTCAGTGCGTGGTTGAAGATAGCAAGTTATGTTGGGTCACTTTTACGACTTAGTTTGTATGCCCGTGTTACACTATCCAAGCACTTCACGAGTTGGGGTTCGCATGAAACGTAGGCTAACACGCGACCCTCAGCATGAGCCGTTTTTGACTCCGCCATTTAGCCTGCACCGTTGGGTGTGCAGGATTTCTCTTCGTTATGAACATTTGCCTATGTTCACCCCCACGACTATTTTCTTCCTCGCTTTGCTTGTTAAACCCCGCATGTTGCAGACTCTTGCTCGTCATTTGCGCTCACTGAGATTATATCAAACGGCTTTTCATTCTGTTCTTGGACTCGCTTGGAGGGAAGGGAAGCAGGCCACTGGCTTGAAAGTATGGGGGCAGTTCCACTTGCTTCTGCTCACTAGCTCACCAAGTGAGACACGCCGTCACTGGTTCAATATCGTCTATGTCTTCTCAGCTATCCCATAAATCGATTCTACTTAGAAAGCCGAAGAAGATCTGCATTTTCAAGTTTGGATATGGAAGCTGTTTCAATCCCTTCGCCATGCTTTGTTTCATTCGCTGGATTTGCCGCGCGGGCAAGGGCTTACCCTACCCGATCACATTCAATCCTCTGAATGCCTGCAAGGCGGAGGGCTTTTACTCCAAAGGAATTGCTTGCAGGCCCTCTATCACCCCCGAGAATCAAACCGGGTCGCGCTATGATGAGTCTCAGGAAGCCCTCATTTTCCAATCCTTCTTCCACCAGGCCCTTTGTACGCAAGTATGTAACGATGGAGTTTTTGTTTGCACCCTTGCTAGTGACGATCCCACAAACACCAACGCCACAGCTCCGCGCGGCACGGGCGAGCGCAAGGGTGTCTGTAAGTTCTAGCTCTATCTGTCCTTGGAGACCTGATTTCTTCTTTTGCGTGCCGATACATATGAACAAGTGACTGAAACTTTTCAGCTGCTTCGTTTGTAAACGCTCGGTCAAGTCCTTAATCCCACACTGAAGACACGTCACCCTCTCATCGGCAAACCTTGGCAGGCGGCTATTTCCAACAGCTACAACGTGGTTTAACCCTGCAGCCACGCCTGTGTCCTCTGTATACCACCTTTGGGAGAGCAGCTCACGAACCACAGCACTTCCAGAGCGGCCGCTTGCACCGACAACCAAGCAGCTGGTTTCAATATCTTTTCAAACGAATTGCGGACAGGTGTGCCTTCCGTTCCACCATATGCGCCTTCTTAAAAAGTTATCCCTTTTTGTCCTGGTGGCTGTACTGAAGAGCTCTTGGTGTTCCGTTCCCTTTTGCTTCGTTAATGAGAGAACAATGTAACCAAGACGGGAATTTTGTTCTTCTACTGGCATGCTAGGTGTTCCGTGGACGTCAGTAGTTTATGATGTACGTGCTTTTTGGGGGTATTATTTTGTTCGTGAACACCGTGGTTGCATTCAGTGCTAGAACTGAAGTTTGGCGGGGGAACTGTGATGGCACTTGTGACTTTGCACAGTCATTTATTTCCTGTTCTTGTGCTACCTGTTTCTGGGCATCGCTATCATATCAGACGTCTTTATGTCTGCAATTGAGGTATTTCACTCGAGGATTTCTTCTGTGCCTACAACGCAGGACTCAAAAGCCGCACACATCAACATGGGGCTGCAGTCTGACCGGCTAGCACCCGGTCAGTTCAGGTTGAAATCCTGACAGTCCCAAGGCTCGGGTACATGATCTCGGCCTCGAGGTTATGTAACCGAGCCTCCATTTGCCTTGTAGCATACTGGCCGCTGCACGTTGTGCCGCCCTTGGCTGACTGGACGCGGCACAATAATAGCACATAGAGAACACCCATATTTGCAGGTCACGGCATTGCGCCCTTTATTACCTGGCAGTGCTGGCTGACGGATCGAACTTAATATGTTTTAAGGGGTTGCAGTCTGTTCGGCAAGCAACCGGACAGAGCAGGTTAGGATCCTGACAGCCCCAAGGCTGCGGGTGCATGTTCTCGATTCAGAATATGATCTCGAGCCTGAAAGCACTAGAAGAATTTAGTCAGGCACAAGTTGTGTTCTGTAATAACTTGTGTTCTAAACATCATATTAGTGTCCGCATGCTATTCTCTACTGAGCTCACTAGTTAACCTGGTTGGTGCCAACCGGAGACAATGAGAAGCATCTTCACACTCAGTATCAAAATAACCTCAGGCATACATATTATTATATGATTTTCTCGAGTAAGATGGGGGTGCTTGGTGGCCTGTGTAGCTAAAAACTACACAGGTCGGGTTCGAGTCCCGCCACCCCCGCTGACAAGCGTCTTGTGAATCACAGGTTGGAGGAGTGTTTTCGTTGATTTGCCTCGGTGTACCACAGCTCGATTGGGACCTGCGTTTTCATCTTAGCTTCTAGACTACAGGGCGGCAAGAAAGCGGGTTGACAGACTTGTTTGAGGTATATTAAGTGTTTTGAACCGTACTTACGCGTGTCTATTTGGAACAGGTCAAGCTCTGGTTTTGGTTTTGGGGTCATGCTGCCATCTCACCATGAACCCAAAACGAACATCACTCTCTGCATCCTCACGAACGCATATAGATATACCGCGACTTGTTCCGCGTCGTGAAAACTGTTGTAGGCAGCTTTTATCTCGCCACTATGCCGCGCGAGCAGCGATTTGGGTAGGATAGTACCATTGGCACGATGTGCACGATTAAACCCTGAGCCAAAATGGCTTTTAAGGCCTCATTTCACCCATCCCTCTGCTTTGGGATAAGTGACCTTCGTTTCCTATGACGTGTTTCAACAATGATATGCAACATGTATGATAAAACTTAACTTGGTCCACCATAACAACATGAAATAGTGTGATTTCCCAAGTTTTGAGTGTGCACAGTCAAACCCTGAGGCAAAATGGCTTCAAAAGCCTCTTTTTACTCATTCACTCGCTCTTGGTGAAGTGACATATGTTTCCTGTGATATATTTTGACAATATTACGCAATATATGTAATACTTCTTAGCATAAATCACCCTAAGAACATAAAGTAGCGTGTTTGCCCCAAGTTTTCAGTGTGTCGCTGCTTTACCAAACACGAAAAACCTCCAAAAAACACTCGAAGATAGGGGTAGACATGGATTTTCCATAAATTTTCAACTTACCTTGTTTCTATGATATATTTTCAAGTTTTTTTAATGTACATATCGCAATAGTCTTATTTTGTACAACTTTTTTCGATACTCGTATTTTTCAGGCACCGGCGCGTGTTTTTGGCCACCACACTGAAACACACACACTAGCGAACGCTGAGCGAATAGCATCAGCCTTGTCACTTACAACAGAGCAGAGCTCTATGTCGAAACCAAAGAATGCTTGTATTGTTTGCATTGTTGACGTGGAGATGCGTGTAAATGCCTCTGTTGATTCACCCTTCGAGAACATGAATGATATCTGCCGGAATTGGTGGCGAATTGCGCTTTTGTTAGTGTCATAGCAAACATGACGAGTCCCGAAAGCGAAAATATGACATCTACAATAGAGAACTTTCCAACTGTCTCACCGGGGAAAGCTCCTGCCCCAACCATCCCGCGCTCGTTTTGCGTTTTCCAAAAGGTTGCGAGCTGAAAAGCAAAACCCGAAGACGTCATCGGCGTACTCAAACACGCCTTCGGATAGCACCACGATTGCATTGATGTCAGCGTCGGCAGGATAGGTTTCCTTGAGCTCCAACCCATTGGTGTGCTCAATCAAGTCCGCAACACGCTCGAATTCGATGCCGCCGGTAGCACCATGGGTGAATTCTCGTTTTAGGTTTTCTATTTGAGCCTTCGTAGAAAGTCTAGCAATCAAATAGGACTGTCCTCTGAGCTTGATTTGTAGCTTGTTGAGAATTCGGGAAGGCATTTTGCCGGGCTCGATGTAGGACACACCTTTCTCCCGGAACTCATGCGGGACGCCTTCGGCTCCTTTCCGAGGTACGGATGCCTTGCTCGCTGAAGTGGTCACGGCCATTAGAATCAACAAACCAGTTTTTTCCACCTTTCCGGGGGCCTCGAAATCGAATGGCGGCATCACAGCACTCCTTGTGGGAGTCACACTCACACACCGAACCGGTTTCCCCCTTGTTGTCATACGCACAAGCAGAGCGGTCATACCGCCACTTGAACTCACTTGCCTTCACGTAGGTTTTGCACTATTTTTTTTCGAGACGAGCTCTTTCACAACAACTGGGAACTTGCAGTTTGCAGGTTGCTCGGACGGTCCACCTTTGTCGCTATCCGACGGGATATCATAACCCTTGTCCTCCGCAGTGTCATCTTCTGTTTCTGGTTCATAGTCCTCGTCCTCACTTTCGTCGGAACAACTATCGTCGGAATATAGGTCAGGAAGAGAGTAGCCGTCACTATCACTATCTAAGTTGTCATCGATTATTTTTTGGTTGACACCCTCCTTAACAGTATCAAGGTGCGAACACCGAGCAAGTGAACATTTTTTGCAGTTCGTGAATTCATCTTGGTAATGATTTCATCGTTATATAATGAATGAAGTCTCGGTATTTCCTTTTCCGCCGACTCGGAACACATGACTACAAAACTATTGAAACAATGAACAGAGCTTAAGTATTCAGTCTTTGATAAGTACAATGGTTGTGTCAAGTCATCGTGCAATGTACCGATCGACCAGTCATGCACCAATCGATGCGCACGATGTGATTTATATTACGTCACACCATCCCACGTGTAGAGCAAAACACACGCGTGTGATGGACACCCAAAATACGCGGGGGTTTTACCAATATTCCGATAACATCCACGAGTCTAAAGACTGCATCTTAGAGCTACACAATTATGCATCAAAATTTGAACGTCCATGTTGCGATGCTAAGACTCGGATCTTTTTGGAGGATCTTGCACTTTGCACGTTATGCATCGCATTTCACGAAACGCCTAATTGCGCACACTGGTATCGAAATGTTACACTTCCGAGTGTTTGATTGTCACACAATATATTCACTACTTTACACGTCTTGGAATGGATACATTAAAGATGCACCCCCTCGCCTCTCACACAACAATCGCACCGCGATTGGGAGAACGGTAATAAAACATAACCAAATAATTTCCACGTTGTGTGGTTTCCATCTGAGGGCGCCTAGTAAGGTTGCTCACATCCGAATTGCGGATTGACCTCGTAAACACTGATCCTGTTGGTCCTGATCTCATTGGCAGTCTCCGTAGGCTCCGTAGCAGGATCCGGGTATATGCAAGGCTCCGAGTCGCCATTCGTACAAATTGGATTGTTGGTCCATTCTTGTGATTGCTCATTAGTCTCCGAAAAACCAGTCAGCATAACATTCGATACGCAATCAGCTGACGTTGTCGCTGCCACTATTCCTTTCCTTCTGAGGGAGCGAATTGAGGCTTGACGCCAGATGAGCGTCTTAGACCAAAGTGAAGAAACGATGATTCTCACGGCAGGGATGATAATGAGTAATGCATAAGACATGAGCAGGAACTGCAGCAGAAGCATGCTAATCCCAAGAACTTTACGACCGACCCCTTCCATCGTTCGCATCGCGACAATCATGATCTGAATGGCAAACTGATTGACCTGGAAACAAAATGAAGAGCACAGCGATTTCCTTAGTGGGCGCAATGCAAAAGATACATTTGTCCCTTTAATGCGAACAATTCAAAACTCTTGTGGTGCACAGAAAATTTGATCAGCCAGTGCCTGAAGATATTGCTTTCAAGTCAATGAATGACAGGGGGTGGATATATAAATCATACGGACAGCAGTCAAGCTTCTGCTGAGACGAGATCTATCATCTGTCATCCGTCAACAGCGGCGGCAGAGGGCGTCACCAGGATGGCCAGCGTGAACTCGTTCATCGCCTTCTCTGCATACGGCAAGTATCGCATGTGTATAATAATAGCCAGAACAGATATAACCACTGCATACAGCACTGCGGCATTCATCCCAAGTAGCATAGAAACCAACACGACCAGCCCCGTTTGAGCCAATCGGCGCATGATCTCATATGACTGCAACATGACCCAACCACAGCTCAGAGCACCGCAGCCGCACATCCGCTGAATGCGACACACCTCTTGCCCTCTAGCTGTGCACAACAATGGTGGGACACTCCAACGGGATATGTTACACACCCAGCCCGCGGCGGGATTACTCGCGCCCCGTTCACGCCAATCCCGCCGGGCGGGATTGGCGTGAAACTGGACCACGCCAATCCCGGCGAGGGGTGAACGGGATTGGCGTGGGCGACTTGCAGCAAAATCCCGCACCCACACCCATCCCGCCCCGGGCAGGCACTGTGCAGCTGTGACACACGGTGACCGCCGGACTGTTCGTATCCCGTCCCGCCATCGCCATGTAGCCTTCGTCAATCTGAATGCGCTACAGCCCATTGTACACCGTCTTTATATTTGTGAGGACAGCTATGCGTATTTATTTTGAAAAAAGGGGAGGGGTGGGGAGGAGACGGAAATGAATGGGGAGGGAAGGGGATTTGGGGTCGGGGGTTGCCGGGGGGGGTAAGGAAAAACTGACCTGTAGGCATCTGTCATTCTGTCATCAAACACTCATGTCATGGATAGGAGGTACTGTACAGTACACACAAATGTATTCCACGGGCACGACAGAGTCTGCCGGCCGTGGTCATGAATCGAGTGACTGAGAGTCCACAGTCGACAGTATCACTGTGTCGATTGTAGTGACTGATTATGTGCTCCTATCGCCCAGAGTGTATCTGGCGGGAACTCAGGACAATAAAGGCGGCAGTTATGTAAGCTGCCGTCATTCCCTTTTATGGTTTAACAATATTATTGTGATAAGTCATTTGCTGTGCAATCTGCTTATAAGATAAAGTGTATCTCAGATTAGATCAACGTTATCCTAGGTTATGGGCCCACAACGGTGTTAATCCTGCGTGGTGACTTAGTATATGTCAGATCAGAACCCGGATACAGGGATATTTAAGCACACTCGGTCTCAAGATTTTCTATCTACAGTTATGGAAGGATCTACAGAGCAGGAGGAGAAGCCAGAGCAGAGCCAGAGTAGAGAGGATCAGTTGTCAGTGCTACTAATGAGGCAAATGGAAATGATGGATACGATATCCCGTCGGCTTGCAGCCTCAGAGGAGAAGCAGGAAGTGAAATCAGCAGCAACACTGATTACTAGTGAGAATGCATCGAAAGTTGTGCAGGCTGTGTTGAAATCCCTGACAACTGTATCAAAGTACACAGGAAATGAAAGGAATCAGTACGAAGCCTGGACTAGGTTTAGTACACAGTTAGAATCAGCAGTGAGTTTCTATCCTGAATTGAGGGAACTAGTAAACAGTGAAGAATCAATCAGTGACGTAGCTAACATGAAGGATCTAGCTGATATGGCACCGGCGACCAATCCGTTCGTTGATGGCGTCCGTCCACCAGAGACTATTGTAACGATGCAGGGTTCAGCTACAACTGCAAGTGCGGTGTTATCGGCCGTGTTGATACAAGTCACTGAAGGGGATGCCTTTGACTTGGTACGTCGTTGTGAGAATGACGGTGTGAAGGCGTATCGGAAACTGCGTGCACGTGTGGTGCCTCAGTTATTTGGACAGCTGGCGGCGTCAATGCATCGCCTGACAAGACACACTGTAAACTCAACGAGCGACCCAGTGAAGCAGCTCAGTTCTTTTGCAGACCTTCAATCGTATATCTGCCGGTATGGTGGAGAACGTCTGGACTGGAGAACCATCGAAGTGGTGGCGCTGGCGTTTGCCGTTTCGGCTTTGCTCAACGAGTATGCAACAGTGGTTGCTGACCTTGGCCGAGAGGCGAAACCCACTTTTGACCTGTTGCTTCAACGCAGTGACTTCTTCTATGTCAATGTCCTGCAGGAAAAAAACCCTTTAAGAGACTATGCCGCGCCCGCAGAGGACATCGATACAGCAGCGGTGGCTAAGGGTCTGCTTGGTGACCGGCGACGGCAAGCGGAGGAGAGGAAGGTAAATGAGGCGAAGCACTTGATATGTGCAGTGTGCTCGGGTGGACACTCTTCAGAATCCTGCTGGCTTATGTATCCTCAGAAAATGGAAGAGTTCATCAAGAACAACCCGGCGAAGGAGTCACTATGTAGGGAGCGGCTTGCGAAACGGAAGAAGCGTATGCCGGCGTCGAAGTCTGGCGAGGTCATCGAGAAGGCTGCGGCAGCGGTGTCATCATTAACTGAGAAAATGACGGACGTGGAAATCTGGGAGGCGGAGGAGCATGACGAGGTCCCCTGTGCTTGTGTGGCGTTGCAGAACTGTGGTGGTCAGCCCGGTGTGTACACCGGAGACGTGCTGCATGACTCGTGGGTGTACGAAGTAGCTCAATCAGAAGGGGATCTGGCAGATCTACAACGGGAACTCGCTTTTCAACCATCTATGGTTGCCAGCACTGTGGATGTCGTGCAGCGGCGCGTGCTTCACTACGACTCAATGGCTATGAGAGTGGTACTCAACGACTTGACTTTCTTTGAAGGAGGCACGGTGTGCGCCGAGAAGGCGGTGCAGTTCAAAGTCATGGCGGGAGAGGTTACAGAGTCGAAGGGTGCCGGTGTGGCGCTCATCAGTCTGTGGAACTATGCAACTGGTGAAGTTGACGTGCTTAGTGTTGAGGCGCAGTACGTGCCAGACTCACCGTTTAATCTAATGTCTGCAGTGTGCTTGGAGGACAAGTACGGGTTGTACGGCCAACTGCTTCATCGTGAGTTGGTGAGCACGAGCGGGAGGTCTCGATACAAGCTGGTGCGAGACGGGAAGATCTTCATCTTGCCGGAGACTGTCGCTACTGAAGCGGCCTGTCCTACAGTGCAGCACAAGATCTTCCGTGACGTGGTCAACTGGAAGTTCACGGACTTTCCTCGCTGGAACGCAGAGAAGGGTCTTTTCACTGTGGATATGTGTGCTGATAAGCACAACACGCAGCTATCGGAGTTCTACTCAGTGGAGGACTCAGTCTTCGACCACACACTGGCGGGACGGTCTTTTTATGCGAACATGCTCTACGTGGACACTTTTATTTTTGAAAATCTTCACGGACTTTGCGAAGGACCCGGCACACACCAAGTTCCTGCTGGTGCTTCCTCACAAGCCTCATGCTGTCTGGTGGGGACTGACTAAGAAGCTGGAGGAGATACAGACGTACTCGAAGGGCAGCGTTATTTTCTCAGCATCTAAGGACCAGTGCTATCGTGTGGAGGAGCTGACGGAGTCAGAACCGGGGCGAGTCTGGGTACAAGGAACACCGTGGCCAGTTACGGTGTTTTACCTTGACCAGTTCACTGTGGGTCGTATTGACGCCAAAGCCCTCGCTCACCTACGACTGGGACACATCTGCGACAGATATATTGACGTCATGGACATGCAAGGTGCGAATCTTGGTGTGAGCTCTGGGGAGCTGCGTGCCAGTGAAGTGACAAAATGCTCTGAGCAGTGTATGCCGTGTCAGGTCTCCAAGGTGACGAGACCTTCTCAGACGATGGACCGAGGACGTGTGCCCAAGTCGGTGAGGAAGACGGTGGAGAAGAGACGGGCATCTACACGACTTGGGCAGCTCATTTTCACGGACCACAGTGGCCCGTTCCAGATATCGCTGGGAGGCTCCCGTGGATGCACGATACACGTGGACGACTTCTCTGGACTCGGGTGCATTTATTTCTGGGGACGCAAGCTGGAGTATCTCTCAGCTTTGCAACTATATCGAGACCTTGTGCGATCTACTGGCAGAGCGATTCTGGGGGAAGACTTGCGTGTGGAGGAGCTCGTGTACGATGTGGACCTACTGGTGCTAAAGTCTGACAACAACTCGAAGATCATTGCGGGTCAGACAGCTGAGTACTGTAGGCAGCACAACATCCTTCAGCGTACAACAGCACCTTATCTACACGAGAACAATGCACGAGTGGAGTCGTACAATCGACTTCTGCAGGCTAAGGCCAGGGCTATGCTTCTGACTGGGGGTCTCTGTGCAGGTATGTGGCCGCTGGCTTTTCGTCATGTTGTGTACTTGCTGAACCGTCTGGTGAAGGCCGAGCTCGGTATGCTTTCATCTATGGACGTGCTGCACCAGAAGGTGGACTTGCGTACTCGTCGCATCTTCGGTTGTCGTGCCTACGCTTTTGTCGATGCAATTCTGCGAACTAAACTGGCTGATCGAGCGACACCTCTTCTGTACGTGGGTCACGACGATCGATCTTCTCTACTGCACGTCGAGGAAGAAAATCGTACGGTGCGGGATGGTACGGTTCGATGAGCGTGTGAACGATGTGGGAAAGCTGGTGCTCAGCTGGGATCCTTCGGTGGTAGTACCACTGCGGTCACTGTTCAACTGTGTCCAACTGGACACACCGTATTTCGAAGAGTTCACTGGTTCACCGACTCTTATTCTCGATATCGCTATCTACGCGCCCCCTGACTCAGACGAGTTCACAGGTGTTGTGAAGCTTCAGCCGCGCTCAAGCAACAAATGTACGACGTTCTGGGCACCGGTGAGTTTCTTCCTCGAGCAGAGTGTCACGAACCTAGAGCTGCTCAAGAAATCCTCAACGAGCAGACTATCAATCGCTTCTATTCTTTGTTCGCTTTCGCAGAAGTGCAGCTAACGTCAGGCACAGAATGGGAGGCCGCCGTGGTTTGCACCAATGCTCGAAGAGAGCACCGACTACCCTATCAGGTGCTCCTGCTGAGGCATTGTGGACGTACGGGGAAGTCGGTCGACGTCGCCGAGACTTCAATTCGTTTTCAAGTGCAGCACGTGGCTTTGGCAGCAGTGCAGCAGCAGTGGCTGCCCAATGGAGTGACTTGTCCGAAGAACTGGCCGCAGCTGGTGAGTGGCGGGCATCAGACACGAAGGAGGAGTGCGCGCTCATCGACGTGAAGCGGGCAATCGTGCCAGTGAAGAGTCTTCCAGCAGGTGTGAAGTCACTGGGAATGAAGGCTATCTACAAGCTGAAGTTCGACGCTGCGAATGTTCTCACTGAGCGTAAGTCTCGCTGGGTTGTTTTCGGCAACAAGCAAACGCACGGTATGAACTATGAGGAGGTGTATTCCCCGTGCACGCAGCTTAACACGCTGCGTATTCTTATTCAACTGAGTCTTATTCTGGGTCCGCTGGCGTTCACCATGGACGTTGTGACCTGCTTTCTGAACGGCGATCTGGACCTCGACGCTCCTCTCTTTGTCAGGTGGCCGGATGGCCGTCCGGTGCGTGGAACTTATTTTGGCAGGCTGGCGAAGAGCGTGTATGGACTCATGCAGGCTCCCAGAGTGTGGTATTTCACGTTGAAACGGTGGCTTCTGCAGTATGATACTATGCTCGCCGTTTCAAACATCGACCCGTGTCTTTTCTACATCTTCCTGCCGAACGAGCTCATCGTCTTCATCTATATTCATGTTGATAACTTCCTTATACTGACGTCCAGTGAAACGTGGAAGAACACTTTTTTCATATCCTTCAACAGTGCCTATCCCAGTATGGACGAAGGTGTACTGACTGACATTCTGGGTATGCGTATGACCTTCCGTGACGCAGGCCTGGTGAGAGAAGGCCGCATGAGTCAGCAGGGTCGCATTCACCGAATCCTCGAGAGGTATGGTATGACCGACTGCAATCCTGCTTTGTCGCCTATGGAGCCGAAGCTTTCGCTGGCGCCGGCAGACCCGCAGGAGGCTGCAGCTGACTTTCCTTATGCTAACTTGGCCATGGAACTTATGTGGCTGGCGCGCTGCACGCGGCCGGACATCCTGACGGCAGTGTACTATCTAGCACGCTTTATGCACTGTTTCAATGCGACACACTGGCAGCATCTTCTGCGTGTTCTCCGGTACTTGAAGGGCACTGTTGACGACTGTCTTACCCTGCAGTGCAGTTCACCGGCGTCTCACACTGCTGAACTTATCATCTCGGCCTACTCGGACGCTGATCATGCAGCGGACAAAGTCACACGTCGGTCCGTGACGGGCTCGCTGGTGAGACTCAATGGCAGCACCGTTATGTATTCATCAAAACTGCAGAAGACCGTTGCTGTGAGCACAGCAGACGGCGAGCTGGTTGCACTCTCGGAGACGGCTCGGGACATCGAACACGTTATCAATCTGCTGTCAGAGTTTGCTCCAGTAAAGCTCCCGGTAGTGCTGCACGGGGACAATCATGCATCCGTCATCCAGGCAGAGAGCGCTCTCAACAACACTGCTACTCGACACATTGCAGTACGGGACCGCTATGTAGCAAAGCCGGCTGAGCTGGGTCGTATTCTGATAGCGAAAGTACCGTCAGCAGAAAATCTAGCTGATTTTTTCACAAAATCAATGCCGACTGACAGGTTTCTGGTGCTTCGTGCGATCGTGCTTCGCTTTTTCCGCTCTAGAAGCACGGAGGAGTAGGAAAACCTGACCTGTAGTCATCTGTCATTCTGTCATCAAACACTCATGTCATGGATAGGAGGTACTGTACAGTACACACAAATGTATTCCACGACCACGACAGAGTCTGCCGGCCGTGATCATGAATCGTGTGACTGAGAGTCCACAGTCGACAGTATCACTGTGTCGACTGTAGTAACTGGTTATGTACTCGTATCGCCAAAGAGTGTATCTGGCGGGAACTCAGGACAATAAAGGCGGCAGTTATGTAAGCTGCCGCCATTCCCTTTTATGGTTTAACAATATTATTGTGATAAGTCATTTGCTGTGCAATCTGCTTATAAGATAAAGTGTATCTCAGATTAGATCAACGTTATCCTAGGGGGGCCGAAGGAAATTGGGGACAGAAGACTGGGGGGGGGGTTGGAGGGCGGATGATTCCCCCCCCATCATATCGTCCTTCTGCTTCTCCCTCATTCCCCCCCTCCCTCCTGATTGCATCCCTCTGAGCTCCCATCGAAAGTGTGATAAATGCGACGAAATCGTTTATATCTAATTGATCACGCCATTAGAATATTAATAAGAATGTAATTAGAAGAATTTACCAGTACAAAGTTACGCGCAATGATATATAATTATATTACCTACTGTTTCTTGTATATATTCGTCGTCGCACCTCTGTACAAAAAATTGGAATAATTGAACAATTATATAATTATACACGGTAAATCGATATTTCACGAGAATCCACGAGAACCGGGCGGCATCTCGAGCTCGATGGGATGTGTCTCTTTTTTGACAAACCGGTTAGTAGAACCGGGGAATACCGTGACGCGTACCCGGCGGGGCGGGATTTACTGTAAGTCGCCCACGCCAATCCCGCCCACCCGCCGGGCGGGATTGGCGTGAACGGGGCGCAATTAATCCCGCGTGACAGATACATGGCATTGCCGTGTGGTTCAGAGGCAAGCCTCTCAGAGATTATTGCGCAAATGAACAGGGATAAATGCATCTTATCCGGCTCAGACTTCTGGTCAGCAAACTCAAGTCACAAAGGCGCTTACCTGCCAAAAATAAAAGTCGTTCTGAAAGGGGGCGACAAATTGTGAGAGGACCTGCAGTGGAACCCGGCCGATGACACGCTATTCAGTTTCATCCAAATGCCCCTTCGAGCATGCCGGCTCGTGGCTCCGAGTGCAGCAGCTCGAGAGGGAGACGGGGGCCGACAAGGGATGATGCGCAGACTTTCGTGCAATGCGCCATTAGGCATGCCCGCTGCAATGTCGAATGGTGGCCCCTTGAATTAGATATTTGGAAAATCGCAGCTAGTTGTGCTCACCTTGGCGTTGGCATCAAGCATTGTCACTGGTGCTCTCAGAACCAGCCCAACCTGACCACTCACCGCGATTTCTTGGTCATGACATATCACACCTGTCAGTATCTTCCCATTCTGCAGCAAGATGCTAGAGGCCGGCCTGTCTGCACAGCCTCCCATGGAGGATGTGGGAGGAGCATCTGATGGCGAGGCGGAGCAAGCCATGGGCCAGTTCGCCACCTCGGAGGCGGGGATCTGTAAGGCCTTCGCAGCCTTCTCAAGGCTCGCATCATCACCCCCTGCGCACTTCGTAAAAAAGGTCTTCGGCACAAAGAGATCTACCAGCGTCGGCTCGGACTCGGTGTCGTCCGTGATTGAGTCAGGATTGTAGAGGAAGGAAGACTGGAGCGACAACCTTGGGAGGATGAAATACTGTGAGCTGGACAGGCGCCGCGACGCCTTCTTGCGCACATAGAAAGACTGGTACAGCCGCACGTTGGTGACGTCGTGAGCGGAGGCAGGGATCCATCTGCCTGCAAGCACGTGGTCGATTTGCTGCTCCGCCAATTCGCGAGGCATGGATAACCTGTGATGGCGGCGCAGGTGCCGCATGCTGATCCAGAGGAAGAAGGGGAAGCCGCTGACGAAAATCACCAGGGTCAGAACAGCGAACACCACTGCAACCCACCAGCTCGTGGTGAAGCACTCCTGACGGTTGTCCACCACAAGCCTGATCTCCCATACGACAAGGAATCAATTTACAAAGAAAGCTCACGGGCTGCTCACATGCGCGAGCGGAGCGCATCACCATAAGAATGCAGGCGAGGGGCGCCACGTGCAGCCCACCTACCTCCTGCAACCACCTCGCTGAGAATGCAGGCGAGGGGCGCCACGTGCAGCCCACCTACCTCCTGCAACCACCTCGCTGAGAATGCAGGCGAGGGGCGCCACGTGCAGCCCACCTACCTCCTGCAACTACCTCGCTGAGAATGCAGGCGAGGGGCGCCACGTGCAGCCCACCTACCTCCTGCAACCACCTCGCTGAGAATGCAGGCGAGGGGCGCCACGTGCAGCCCACCTACCTCCTGCAACCACCTCGCTGAGAATGCAGGCGAGGGGCGCCACGTGCAGCCCACCTACCTCCTGCAACCACCTCGCTGAGAATGCAGGCGAGGGGCGCCACGTGCAGCCCACCTACCTCCTGCAACCACCTGTGAGAGGCGTGGCAGGATGGCATTGCAGCATGCCACAGGTTAGAGGCTAATGGATACCGCATATAATTGGATGGTTGAGCAAAACGTGACGAAAAAGTCAGCAGAAAATCCCGCGTCTAGCTTCCAAGCAATCCACCAACTTATGCTGCTTCACAATACAGCGACATTGCCCCCAGCGATCAATCCAAGCCTGTGGTTCAGTAGGCGAGTGGAAGGTACACTTGAAGGAGCTGGAGGAGGTGCCCCAATCCTGATGCTTCGAGCACTCTTGGACGGCCACTCTGCCTCAGTGCTCCGCCCATAGCTTTACAAAGACCAAAGGCGCCACTGCTGGCGAAGGCGCGCACTGCAGCAGCGAGTTGCAGAGAGCATGCGATATGATCAGCAGCGATGATATGTGCGACGAAGGATGCCATTTTTCTCCCCAGCGGACTGCACCGAGCCGGCATCAGTGCTTTGCACAGATCATCCAAGCTGACATGCAGCCATCGACCTCTGCACTGCTCGCCGGGGGGGGGGGATGGCGGGGGGCAGTGGCATGAGGCAGTAGCATGGGGGCAGTGGCGGCTGACCAGTATTGAAACGCAAGGGACTCCACATCGAAATATATATTCTGGCAGTTGAACAGATGGAACATGGTGGCGGAGATCCCCGGGTGCACCAGCAACATCACGAAGAGGGACGCGCTCCAGCAGCTGGCTCGCAAGTTCCTGATCCACTCCAGCTCTGCCTCCTGCACCCCCTCAACCCCGCCCCCCTCTCATGCTTAGAGATGCGGGTTACTGGCGGGCTGCAGTGCCACGTCTGCTGCCCCCCTGCTGGCAGTGCCTTCAAACCCTTGGCTGATAGATCTTGCCCGGGGCGATGCGCCAGCAGCGACATCACTTTGCGTCATCCTCAAAGCACGCATGTCCGTGCAGGGAGACCAGGCGCTCTGAGCGTCCCTCACGGGAGCAGCAGCCTGCACGCGCGCAAGCAAGC
>LGRX02010169.1:0-20956 GCA_001247695.2 Cymbomonas tetramitiformis | reverse complement strand
TTCCATATTTTGCATCGGGTTTTTCATTACGAAACCGCTGGCTTGTTCGACGAATGTGGCGGCCGGTTTCCTTCAAGTGCGCTACCTTCTAGACCGCACTTGGCCATATGCCTGCTGCCCTCTTCTCTTCAATCGCGCATTGCCTGTTGTATCTGAACACCGATTTGTATTCAAGTTTGGCGGCAGGCCACGAATTGGATCCATTTGCTGACTCTGGGAGGCGGGGCGCTGGCGGTGGGGTCACAGTGAACCGTTTTTCCAGTCTGCGGTGGCGCTCGTGCTGATCACGGGGGCCACGGTAGCTCATTTTTTTGCGAGACCGTACATAGAGTCGTGGTTCGATATCATGGAGAGCACCGCCTTGCTGAATTTGTGCTTCTTGGTGATTTCTGGGATGGTATTCTACATCGAGACTCGCTCTGAGTACATCAAAGGGTGGGAAGTCAGCTTTTTCGTTTTCCTCGCTACACAAATGAGTTTGGGGGTTGCCATTTTCTTCGTGGATGTCTACGACGCTCGGTGCAATGCGAAGGCCGTGAAGGTGTGTCACTCCGCCGCCCCCGTACCCTTCCCCTGCCCTTCCCTGCCCTGCTTCCGGTGAGGTTGACGGGGGACCGCAGGGGGTGCAACGTGCCTGAGATTGCCAGGAAAGAAAAGACATCCGCGGTTCATTTCCCATGAAGGGAAGGAATGAATCGTTGGCTCTTTCTCAATTTTTGGAAGACTGTACATCCTCGTATGTCATCCAAGCGATGAGAGCGAACGCCGCAGATGGCGTCGCAGCCGAGGCCAAATGAAGCCAGCGAGTGGGCAAAAGCCATTGAGCCGCAGTACTGACCTTGGTGGAGTTGTGTTCGCACATGCCATTTGACGCCAGTGCATATGGCCGGCAGTTGTGTGCCCACGTGTTGCCAGAGGTCTTGCTTGAGCAGCCCTTGGCATATTCCTTCTGGGCGCGCCCCCTGGCTAGGTCATGACATCATCCGCGCTGCTGCCCCCCGTTTCCCGCCCAGTCGGCGCGCCGACGGACGTGTGTACCGATTCGATGGAGGAGCGCGCGGATTATGGGTGTGTCGCGGGTTGATTTTGAATTGGATGCAGGGCATCGAGTCCAAGCTGAAAGCCGGCTGTGCGGTGTTTGATAGACGGTTCGAGGCCTATTCCAGAGCATTACAGCATGTGGGGCTCGCTCATTGTGATGGAGTCACCCTCGCACAGGTCAGCGCCGCTTTCGAGGAGGTGGATGATGGACTGCCAGCGAACTTGAAATCGGTGCATGCCGTTCGATTATTTAGACAGGCGCAAGCGGTGGAGTCGCTGTCCTTCGCAGGGTCATCCGGGCCAATCCGGGACTTGGATCTTCCGGACCAAACCGGCACTCTTTGGGGGGATGAGAGCATGAGGGATCCCGCATCGATTGCCATTGATTCGATTCTTCAGAGCGTGGCCATCGAGTACATCGAGATGCTGATGAAGGGCGGGATGCGCGAGTTATGCCGGCTCTTCCGTCATATCGATCAAGATGGCAACGCGGCTCTCTGCATCTCGGAGGTCCAGCCGCTGTGGGATAAAGGCATCCCGGAGCACGTGGATCCCACCCTGAAGATGCTAGCCCTCGAATGCTTCTTCCTCCTGGCCGGGGATGACCGCGAGCTGCAGCTGGAAGAGATTCACAGCGCCTTGAAGACGTTCGCCGAGGGAGAGTCGGTGGTCTCGAGGATGCTGACATCTCTGGAGTCGGAAGCAGTCTCGAAGTTGAGCCGCCTCGTTGCTTCCACCGTGGAGGGGCTCCTCGGCGATGGGAAGGCCTCGGCCGGCGCTGGCACACTTCAAGAGGCGCCATCGGCCCGCCGCTCACTACCCCGCTCACACGTAGTTGACGTTGCGCAGGCGGCGGCCAGGCGGCTGTCGGATGTCACGCAAAAGGTGTTAAGGCAAGCCACCGCCGGCTCGCTTGAGGAGACCGTTCCTTCCGCCGAGTCCATGGGAAGTGTCTTTGAGAGCCTCATTGATGTGTTCAAGCCGGCAGCGATTCAGGTATGTCCCTTTGTATTTGTGTCACATGTGCTTGTACGGCCGTGCGCGTCACCGTCGCTAGCGGTGTGTGCTTGTTTCGTTCATTGGCACGCTGTATCCCGTTGAATGTTGTTTGGCGTGCGCTTTTGCCAAAAGATGGCGCCTCGCCTGCAGGCTGTGAGGATTCCTGTAATGGGCCTTTGATGTACGTACAGTCTAGTGCAGAAAATTGCCTCAGAGTAGCTGGAGCGACCAAGAAACAACGGGACTTTTGTCTGTAAGAACTGCCTGGGCACTGGAAGGCCGTCAATAAGGAGCACGTCGCATCAATAAAATGCTGCAGACGTGTAGAGAATAGTACGTACGCTGGGTATCATTTTCATGAACGCCACGCGCCGCCGAGGTTCAGTATCTCGTTTGTGAACAGCTATGGAGCACGACCGGAATCGTCTACATCATTGGGGGGCTGGGGTTGGCAGGATTGGGTGGCGAACGATCCTGAAATCGGAAATTTCCTGGTATTCTGCGAGCTTGGGAAGAGCCTGAAGGATATGCAGACGGCAGGAGTTCACCAGATACACCCCCATGGCACGACATTCGAGTCCGAGTTTTATACCACCATCTTTGACACCCTTCCATTTATCATGGACTGGATGCTTGAAGCCGATGTAAGTGAGATTGCGTCGGCAAAAAAGTTTTTGAACTCTTTATGCAAGCATCGGGAGAAGAGGCAAGTCGAAGGATCCGTCCCTTCGTGTTCGGATTTATTCAAGGAATTGCGCTCGGCGGAAGTAGGTTATATGTGGCTTGAGCGTCACATGCACTTGGAAGGAATATATATAAAGCAGATCTGTGAGCGGATGTGTGCACGGGCCTCAAGAGCAACCCTAAACCCTAAAGCCAGAGAGACCGGGCATCACAACACTGCCGCAGTAAAAGAAGCATGGATCTGAAAGATATATGCATTCAAAATTGAAGCACTGGACAGGTGGTGGACAACCTGAAATTGAAAAAAGAAACGACCTGTCACTGAAAAAACGATAAATACACGACAACATTTCTCCGGGGTGTAGGGTGTATCATCCCTGACAGCCTCAGATAATTGCCCCGGTCATAGCTCAGGTTGAAGCTTCCAGCTGTAATCGTCGTATTCAAATCTTAGGCTATGGTGACATGAGATGGCCAATCGACGTGAGTTTCAGTGCGCTGCATGATGGTATATGAGAAATGTTGGGATAAGAGTGTGTGAATACGTAGCGTTTCGTTTGCACATGGATCGAATGCTATAAATCACACTGCTAGCATCATAGAAAATATGTTCTAAAGCATCTGACATGCAATGTGAGTGAGAGTCTTTTCATAATGCTGTGTCTACTCTGCAAAGTGGACAGAGATTCCTGAGTTTGGTGGATGTGGAAGGCAAGAGAACAGAGCTGGACTGTAGGATCTGTCCACGGTGCAGTGAGTTCAACACGTGGCAGAAACCACTAGAACTGCACTACGCTCCAATTTAAACCTCTCTTTTGTACACTGATCGAATGCCATGCTTTGCCATCCACCCGGAGTAGTCCTCCATCTCTTCGTTCACCTCTTCAATCTTACGACAGTGCCCGTTGTATCTGAACACCGATGTGTATTCAAGTTTGGCGGCAGGTCGCGTATCGGATCCATCCGCTGACTCCGGTAGGCGGGGCGCTCGCGGTGGGACCACATGCTGTCTACGATCATTTTCCTTAATATTCGGCACATGAATTCCACATTCTTCGATCTCTCATCCTACTGCATCATTCCCCAATATCTGCTGTAGCCATGCATATTCGATCGGGTTGTTCGATACAGGTCGATTCACGGATCTTCACCGTTCTGCCAATTTACTCAGGCTCACCGTTGAACCTAGAGTGATGAGTATGAGTAGGGGAATGAGACTCGGGTACACAGCGTGCGCGACTTCCCAGCTCCTGTTTACGTTGGATGAGGGCCAAGTTGAGCTGTCTCTGGAGGACCACCCGTGACCCATTTGCATGTACATGGCGTACGCGACATGCACTCGAGGAGAGGCAACGCAGGGCGAATTAGTCCAGATGCACGTAGCTTTGCAATAAGGCATGTCGTACTTGCAGTAAGTACACAACATCGGTACAGGAAGTTTCCGCATTAGCAATTGCAGACGCAAGGCGTTGGGATATCGCTCGGTAGGGTTCTCGATGAACCAGTGTCGAGGTTTCAAGTACTCGATGATGTCCAAGGTGCATTGTACACAAACGTCCGCTAATTCCAAGTCGTGAGGTCCATCGGTGGTGCGCGCTTTGTCACAAACGCTTGCTTGACGTGGCACGAAGCCACGTTGTGAAGGCCAGTGACGACCACGAGGCACTGTAAGGTGGTGACCAGCTGTGACCAAGGTGGTAGCAGGAGACACTCTGAACGACAAGTAACGCCGTGGAGTGTATCGGGAGATGTGTGGCAAGACGTGACCTGCTGACTCACGCTGCAGTGTACGGAAGTAGGAGGCTAACCGTTTTTGTGATAGAGACAGCCGTGGGCAACTGGAAAGTCAGTTGACTCATTTTTGTGTTGCCTTCGCAGTAGCATAGGCTTGTGCTCAGATTGCGAAAACAGTCGTAACTCTAACATCGGAAAGCAGTTCGGACAGTATATTTTACGATATTTCATACTCGGGCGCTCTTACTTGCGCGACAGAATTGACACTGACAGTCAATATTTTTCATGTTAGGGATTTCGGGCTTGTACAGAGGTGATAACCTTGTAGGGCATAAAAACTTTTTCGAAAATCGGAGGTTGTCTTATGGTGGCAGCTTTGCACGTGCGCTTGTTTACTATACTGTTCAGTAGTCACTTGCATACACGTACGTTATTTGCACTACGCCTGTGTCGTTCGAGTTAGCCAATCATAGTTATGCCATACTGTGCACGTGTTCGCGACAGCTTGACTGTATTGGGTACATGGGGGACTGGCACATATCACATCAAAACAACTGGGGAGAGGGGGGGGTATTGGCTTGGATCCCAGTGGAGTGAGTGGGGCACCATCTGGCATCGCTGTTCAAGGTGACTACTGTGGTGGAAGGGAAGCAATGGGTAAATCCCTTTCTACTGATCCAGTGCTGCTGAACATTACCAGAATTCTTACCGGTCGGGGTGAAGTAGTTGGTTATATCTCGGTGATCGGTAAGCACACTCTCCGTCCTTTAGTATTTCCACCCGTGCCCAGGGCAGGCAGGCAGCCTGCTCCCCCCTGCACAGCGGCTCGCCCGCTGCATCCCACACCGGCTCCACTGCCAACCGCTCCAGGCACTCCCACCACCGCTCTGGCCGGGCCCGGTGCGTCTCCGGCTGCTCCGGCCGCGTGGCCTCCATTCCTTCGCCGACCTCGCTCGGCTCGCCTCCCTCGCACTCCTCGCCCTCTGGCGCCTCGTGCGTCCCCCCGCCACCTGCTGGCTCCCCCGGGCTGGTGGCCCCGCCCGGGATCCGCTCCTATGTGTTCAATTGTTTTCCATATATTGCAAGCATACTGAAAAGACACTTTAACCCTCATTTTTCAACACAAGCGATGAATGGGTGAGTGGCAAATGCCCGACGAGAGTCGCTTACCTGGGACTACCGGGTTCTGGAGCGGGGCTCGTGGGTCGCTCAACGCTCGGCGGCGGAAGGGTCTCCATTCTCCCGGCCTCGTACGCCTTAGGTGGAGACTTGTCTACATCTCTGCGTAATGTTACTCCAACATATATAGAACCGTCGTCAACATACGGAAACAGTACGGAATACACGCTGCAACCCTTTTGTGCCTTAAGCACGCAGGAACGTAATATATAATGGTGGGTGGCAAATGCTCGACGAGATAGAGTCACATACCTGACCTCCATGCCACGGATACTTGCGACAATCTGTTGCAAGCATTCAGCCATCGGTGGAGCGAGTCGAAACGATTTCCCCTTAAACTTGACCCTTGCCGGTTCGAGCTTCAATATGTCCGGAGATGGTAACCAATCCGGCCATGCGGTATTATCTCGGAATAAGTCGTGCGCCAATTCGGAGAACTCGTGCAAGGGCAGCCGCGTCGGCAGCCACTTATGATGCCACACGGTGTCCACCTCCACAAAGTGCGGATCGAATTCCCTGCGGTGTGTTTCAGGCGCCCTGTTCAATGTACCTTCCATATATGTACAATATGCAGCAACCATGTTGCATACATATTGCATGTCACAAAGATGGCGCCTGCCTGTCCTCAAATTAAATACCGGGGTGTCCGGGCGTTGTGCGCGGTAAAATTGAAAAATTCGGCAGGGCCTCCGGCGCACAAGGTGACCCCTGAGGGATTTTTCCAGCACTTTTCGTCCGATGGTACCCAACCGCCCGGTCAATGTACCGTCCATATGTGTCCCATATATTGAATGCATATGAGAACATACGGCAGAACATCCTGTGATGCAGGAAGGACACAACTCTAATGAGAAATAGAAAGGTTGTTACGTACCTCGCTGACAACTCGAGTTCTCTCGCGGATATTGGAAGACCCGGAGGCGCAATCCATTCGGAAAGGTGTTGCTTCTTCGTGGTGGTTTCGTACTCCGGTTCGCGGAAGCCTTCCGCGGTACTCAAACCTTCCGGGAGTACGAGAATGCTATTGGGAGGGGGTTGGAGCGATGGACGAGACTCCTGAGCATTTGAAGGTTCAGGCAGATTTTTCGCTAAGCTCCCGCCTAGCGCGGGATCTCTCATCGCGCGCTTGGCTAACGAAGGCGGCCGTGGAGATGGGGTCATCGTGTGCCCTTGTCGTAGGAGGGCAACGGCTCTAGCCGAAGGCAAACCGGTTGGGTGCCGCTCCGTATCACTTCGAGGGGATGTTTCCGGGGATGTTTCAGGGCGAGGTCGCTTCCCGCCACGAACAATGCGATCTCCTCGCATCATACTGCATTCGGAAGACCCCTTTAGAACGCCCATCATCCTGCGAGAATGTGCTGAAAACATGTTGAATACATATTGAAACATATTGCAGACGTATTGGACGCATACTGTAATTCCCATGTTACTTCAACCAAAATTTTAAGGGCCAAGATGACCTCAGATCAAACTTTTGATGGGACACTACAGGAAGAGCACGTCAAGAACTTGATAACATACAGTAGATCGCGGTCTATAAGAAACTGTATCTACAAGAAACTAACCGCTATTTTTCTCTCCAAAAAATAAGAAAATCCTTAAGAAACCTTTCGCTAAATTTCCACGCGGAAGGTCATGAAAACCCTCCGATAAAGAAAATTTCGACGCTAGAGTCACCAACTAGACCATGATATTTAGTCCTATTAATAGGGTTCATTTGCCTGTTATCGGTGTAAGTGCATCATAGCTTATCGAAGATTGAGTGCCGTACACATTCGCAATATAATGTATGGCATGCCGCATACGCAATTGAGGGTGCAAACTACTAGGCAACATACAGTCATGGGGAGTTTTTGTGTTAATATGTTAAGTTGGAGTATTCTGACATATCTAACACCTCGAGGTCCAACAGCTCCTTGGACTCACGAAGGACATCCATCACGGTCGGCTTCAGAACACACGGGGATGAGAAGAGCTTACACAGTCTTCTCTCCCTTGAAATTTATCTCATTGAGGACTCCCTCATCTAACAAACCTTTCCGTGCCTTTGCAGTTGCTACTTTACGTTCGTCCATAATTATACCCTCTCAGTGTAGTACTGTAGGAGACTATAACCGCGTTCCAGTGTAGTGCAGTTCGGCAGTTATGTGAGCGTGCGTTGTGAGCGTGCATAAGAAAACATACGCTAACTTTCTCCCCGCATCGACTTGTGGGGAAATAGGGCAACTAAGAAATCTCCATCGCTAAGTTTACGTCGATGATTCTAGGTGTCGCGATTAAGAAACAATTGACGCTACGCGATGCAAATCGGGCACCCTCGGATAAGAAATCTAGCACGCTAGAGAGGGAAAAGGGGTCAGAAAGAAATAACAAACTAGCACTACGGGAAATTTACCTTTTTCTTATAGACCGCGATCTACTGTAGGTCCCCAAATTTGCAAATTGGCATATTATGAGGTACTTTTGATGAAGAAAGTGTTTCCCCCCCATGTTTTTAACTAGGTGACTGTTTCAACACTTCAGCAGCATGTTGAAAGCATATTCAAAGGCAGGGCTCAAGGTAGGGCTGAACAAGCAGTTGCAGGCCAACGGAAAGGGACTGACCGCGCCGCATGACATGCACCGGGAGTACCAGGACTTCGTGCAATACGCGGGTGAGCACCCGGATCTAACCACGGATACCGACACCCATCACCTTGCATGTGCCTTGTTTAGTAGGAACGGGCGTGGAAGATGCGCCAACCTTATTCGCCCGGTCCGCGTGCAACCATGTTTGTGTGCACCGGCAGGGAATGACCACACCTACTAACCGTAGGGATGAATGCTACTACAACCAGGTATATATGTATGCACTGTTGTTAGTTTGTTGGTGTCATTTCATGTTCGGTTGTGAGGACTGAACCAGTCTCACAAGGGTGCAAGTAACACTTACAAGGAATATGGTACTAGGGCCATAGGTTGATATCGGAATACTTTGTATACTGTCGGATATTTCTTAATACTTAGGTGAACTTTCACTGTTTGAAGTTACAAGACACCAGAGGTCAGTGCCAATGTGTAACTAATTCAAAAACTGACATGAGAGCTTGTTCAGCTCTTTAAGTAGTAACATGTCGACTCGAATTCCCTCATATCTCATCCGAATTCGACAGTCACAGTGCTCAGTCACTTCATGTTCACATATCCTATGACCTGTCTTGTCATTTAGCCCTTGGGCTGCAGCTGCCAGTCATACAATGATCTCTGCTCTGAAGTGACTGAATAGTCATAGATCTGATGATGTGGCAAGATCTGGGGCTCTCCTGGTTTCCCTCCAGATCTGTGTGGCTGTTTGAATATAAAATGGTTCCCCCCATTTCTGGAATGGTTTCCCACCAATTCTCTCAACCTGATCTGCTGTGGTTGCAGATGTTCAAAAAGTCACAAGCTGTCAGTCACCCTCGTCATACCTCGCGGTCATACTGGTGACTGTCATTGGTGCTGTCACTCGTCATTCTGACACGTCTGTCTCTCGTCTGACTCGCGATACACCCTAGTACAACTCTCCCCCCCTTTGCGGCGCGCCTACGTCCTCGCTAGGCTGTCCTGCGTGCCCTTATGTACATAGTCAGGGAAGGTTAGCATGCACTTTGCGACAAGATCGGGCTGCTAAGCCCTCGGTTCTCGGGTCCGTGCCCCCCAGTCCTCGGGTCCGGGTCCCCCATACGGTTCTTGGGTCCGTGCCCCCCAGTCCTCGGGTCCGGGTCCCCCTTACGGTTCTTGGGTCCGTGCCCCCCAGTCCTTGGGTCTGGGTCCCCTTCCGCAATCCGGGTTCGCCAAGGCGCTTCACCGTCTCACGCTGCCAACGCTCATCAGGTTTGGCAACCTCAGCACTTCCAGATCACGGGTCTTCCGCGGCCATTGCGCCCCGTGGCTGACCAGCCTCGGTATCTTGAAACTCGCACGTGTCAGTCCTCGCTGTCAGCGTCGAAATGAGGTTCATTACTGCGAGCGCGCTCTCCTCCTTCATGCGCTCGTTCAGCTTCAGTTCGCAAAACAGGTGGTGCAGCAACGCGCGAGGTATTGCATATACCGCTTGGGCTGAACCCATACCGCGGGTGTTAGCCGAGGAGATGCCCGCTTGGGACGTGTTCTCGTGCCTCCCTAGCATTGCTCGCGCAGGGCAGGGAGTCGTGTGGGTGCACAGCAACAAAGGTACTGAAGGTGCTGCGTTTGTCCATATGTGAGTTGGCTTCATGTACGGTGTGCCATACTTACAATAGGTGGTCAACAGCGGCTCTGGCAGACCTTTCATTACGGCGCGCGTGTGCAATCCTCGCAGCGTGTCGCCAGCGGGGTTTTCTATGAAGAAATACGCAGGATCGTAAAACTCAATGATCTCCCTGGTACGCCGCACGCGCCTGTCCGCCAGCTTCATATCTGGAGCCCCCAGTGTCTTCGCCTTGCTGTACTCCTTGCAGGGGGGGCTGGCCCAGATGACGTCGAAATGATGCCGCGGGTAGAGCTTGTAGTTCCAGTGAAGGATGTCCTCCGTGCACGTGGCTTGCCACTTTGGTAGGATGTCCACTGTTACCACCTCGCAGTCCCTAAACTGACGTTGGAACTGCTGCTCCACTGAGCCGGTACCGCAGAACAACACCAAAATCCTGACTGGGTGCTGCACTCTCGAGAGGTGAGGCTGATAGGCCCGGCTTTGGCTACTGCTGTGGACTGTTTGGGGTGGGAGGTCTCATAGCCATCAACTGTGCCCGCTGCTCCTCCTGACCCTTGTGAGTCTCCCTTCGCCTTTTCTCTGGAGCCTTCTTCAGCCTTTCCTCCTCAGCTTCGAAGACTCGCAGAGGTTCTAGCCTGCCCCCTCGCCCTTCCAAGTCCTCTCGGGTTCGCCACTAGCTGTGACTATGCGACAGCCCTTTCCATTTGGTTAGCCACTCCTGCACTGTCCCGCCAGCCTTCCCACCTAGCTTCCTGAAGTGAGTGCTGATGATGCGTTCCACCTCACGCTCCCTCTGACCCTCTACCAAGACTGGTGGTGGTGCCACTTCCTCCCGCCTACTCACGAAGTGCTTGGCTCCCGACTGAACTGGGGTGAGCCGATCCGCAGTGAACACGTCGTGCACCTTCCAATGCACGGGTAGCTCTAACCTGTACGCTGACGGAGCTCCACGGTCCTGCTCTGGCAGCTCTTGCTGCCTGTCGCTGTACAGACATTCTACTACACGTAAGGGGCCGTGCCTGAGCTTGCGCAGCTTCGGCTTCATCCCCCGATCTCCAGGCAGAGTCAGGTGCTGACCATCCACCCATACTTGATCATTCACCTTAATGTGCTGTAGCCGGTGTCGTGCGTCGAACTGCTCCATCATGCGCTGCTGGGCCATCCGCAGGTTCACCCGCGCTGCCTGTAGTTGCCGCGCGAACTGCTTGGCCAGCTCGTGCGCAGTTCCTCTCTTATCCGCCGCTACTCGCCCACCTTTTCTTCGTCTTGACCCACCTTCTAAGGCTGCGTCCATGAAGAAGTCCAGCTGTGTTGCGGGAGCGTGTCCGTACACCAACTCAAAGGGAGAGAATCCAGTCGCTGCTGACGTGGAGTCATTGATCGCGTACTCCACAGGTGTCACCCAGAGGTCCCAGTCCTCCTGGTTCTCAGCAACGTAGCAGCGCAGCATACGCTCCACGGTGTGGTTGCTGCGTTCCGCTTGCCCATCGCTCTGAGGGTGGTATGGAGTGGTGCTAGCTACCTTGACGCCCATCAGTCGCATGAACTCCTGAGTCATGGCGTCGCGAAAGCGGGGGTCTCGGTCGCACACTATCTTCATTGGAGCTCCGTGCAATCGCCATACTGCGTCCATGAACAATCTTACCACTACTTCTGCAGAGCTGTCGTTGTAGGTCATTGGCACCACGTGTACCATTTTGCTCAGTTTGCAGGTGAAGGTAGTGAAGGCGTTTACTCCTCGCTGAGTCATCGGAAGCCCGGTCACGAAATCGATGCTGACAACCTCCCAGAGCCTGCTTGGCACTCGATGCGGTTGCAACAGTCCCATGGGATACCCTTGTCGCGGCTGGGTCTGCTGACACGTCACGCACGTCTTTACCCATTCCGCTATATCTAGGTCCATTCGCGGCCACCAGAAACGTCTTCGGACCCGCTCCAGCGTCTTGTCCCTGCCGGTGTGGCCTGCGGATGGTGCCTCGTGAGCTTCTCTCAACACTAGCTCCCGCAAGGGCGAGTCCGGCGCCAGCACCACCTGATAGCGCCCTTCAGCCACTCTCCAAATGATGTCGCTTACCAACCGGAAATGCTCTGTGCGATGATGCTGGGTATTTAGCAGCTCCTGCTTCAGGGTCCTGAGATATTCGCTGCGTCTGTGCTCAGCTCTCAGCGCTCGCAAGAACACTCCTGGCTCCACTGTTCCCGACTTGTCTCTGACCTTTGCTGCTGCTCCGGAGAGCGTGACTGCTGGTTGCGCTGTGGGTCTCTCGCGTGGGGCCAACTTGCTGGATGGTTTCTGCGGCCTGGCTATCACTACTAGCACTGGCCATGGGACTGGCAGTTCCTGCAGAGCCGAGCGGTGACCCCTCTCCTCTCCAGGTGAGGTAAACAGTCTGTTGGGTTCACCATGCTCGTTCACCCTTGGAATGACCTCTACGATCTCCAGGCCAAACTCGCGTAGCAACGGTCGCCAACTCGCCTGAGGGAAGTCGGGCAATAAGAACAAGGCGGCTGTGTGGCACGGGTCCTGCTTTGCCTCAGATGCATAGTGTCGCAGAATGTCCTCAATGCTCACGTTGGGGTCTGAGAAGGGGGGGTTGCACCAGACGATACGGCCCCTCCACTGCTCGTTCAAGCAATCAGTCCAGAATGTGCTCACCTGTCGGTTCTGGCCCATAGCGTCACAGCACGCATCCACCTGGAACGGTCCTCCCAGTGCTCGAGAGTACTTGCTCTGCAGCCTAGCGAACTCCGAGGAGATCAGCTTCCAATCCTGCTTGTCCACCAGCGGTCCTCCGGGTCGGATCCTTGGACTTGCTTGCTGCCGCTCTGCTGCTGTCGCTGGCGGGTGTGCTGCTGGTTGCTGCGCTGCTGCTGATGGCTGCTGCTGCTCCGCTGCTGGCTTCTGAGCTACTGTTGCAGGCGGCTGTGCTGGGGGTGTCTCTGACAGAACGGCTTCTGCATCCAAGGGAGACGCTGGGTCATCACCTGTTGCCGATTGCCCTGCTGCTGCCGCTCTAGTAGTTACGCCCGCAAGGGCAGAGGCTGCCGCCATCGTGGCCACTGTGTCCATGGCGTCGCGCCACAGGTCGGGGGTCTCCGCCCACCACAGTCCATTAAGCTGCGTCAGCTTCCCAGTCACCACAGGAGGGTTCACTGGAGGGTATTCCTCGTCCTCCTCGTCTGCTGAACTGAACCCCACATCCAACGGAGAGCTAGGGTCCTCCTTCCCCACCTTCTTCTCCTTTGCCGCTGCATTCACCTCAGCCTTAGCTTTGGTTACTTCTGCTGGGTTCCCTTTAGCTCCCGCTGCTCTTCGGCCCTCCTCCGCAGATACAGGCTGGTCGGTGCTCGGGTCCACATACCCAGCTTCCTTAAGCCCTTCTCGCGCTGTCGTCTGCGCATAGTCCGGTCGCCGTGAGGCAGCGTCCGGCACCACCAGCGTGCGCCCTGGAACATGCTCCATCGCATGCACGCCCACCTCCACCAGATCCTCGTACCACCAACACACTATTCGATGAAAATGATATTCTCATGTGAAAATGATATTGCCTTATTTACCTCATGATAGGATTAAAAAGTCGCATTTTAACAGTCAAGAGCATGCAAGTGCAGGTTGTGCATTGGATTTAATGGTTTTTATGGTACAAAATTGAGGTCAAATGCACTTTTTCGAAATCTAGGAGGAGTGAAAACACAAAGAACTTTTGACTCAGAATCTATATACACGTTATACACATATTATTTACATGTTTTTTTCCGTCTTGCTTTACGCGTCCACTTCAGGTGCTACCGCTACCGCTACGCAATTATCAAAAGCTTCGTCTTCATCGGAATCATCCGATTCATTCAAGTCACCTAGGTCCTTGCGCGTGCGTTTGGATTGTTGTGCAAGCAAAGCGACGACTATCTGCGCGTATTGCTCGTTCGGTATACTCCGTTCGGGGTCTTTCGCATCCACATTCCATGCCAGCACTATTTCATTGTTATCGAAAGTCTCGGTAGACGGTCGGTGCCCCGGTGGCGCTGCGAAAGCTCCTACGTGACTCGCAAGTTGCTTGCCGAGGTGCTTCTTCTTGGTGTCGGTGTGCTTTTTGGGTTGGAAATAGCGATATTGCAGCTGTTGAGTTGACGGATAGCGCGCCTCCACCTTCACCAAGTACAACGGATCCGACCATTCGCTTCGCTTCAGTTGTACGCGGAAAGCGAACTTGTCGTTTTCAGATTCCACCGCGAGAGCCACCGCAAAGCTGCCGACTGTCATCTGGCCGTAGGTGACCTCCCACTGGGCGTTGTCCACGTACTGCTCTGCTCGCTTTTGGGCTCGACCTTGGTGTTTCCGTTTACCGTTGTACACTTCTATCGGCGCTCGATCAATTCGGCGTTGGATGCGCACCGGTATAGCGGGGACGGCGGCAGCCCCGGCAGCTTCTATCGCCAACGCGGGCGCCTCTATCAGTCGAACCAAGGTGGCATTGCGCTCGATGGCGATTTTCTCGGGATGCTGGAAGGGTATCGCGGGCGCTTGACATTCTCCACCAGCAGTTAGGTGGCGCTGTTTCTCGATGACATCCTCGCGCCAAAACTTTTCGTGCACCTCCGTGAGCTTTGTGCCCAAAATGTCCTTCAACGCCTGTAAGGTATGCTCAAGCTTTTCGATGCCTTCTTCGGTAAAAGGAATCGGCTTGATGTATCCAGGCCCCGCGACAGGGGGTGTAGAAACAAGCTTTGGCAATGGAGTCTCGGGTAACCATTTTGGTGAAATGGAATACTGTTTGTACTGCATGCCCACTTCGCCGTGCTCGTTCATCTTGAACTTGAAAGCCTGTTGTGCCAAAATATTGTGGCAATCGAAGACGTGACCATCAAACCAAGAGCTGAAGTCGAAGATCTTCTCGGTGTGCTCGCATATTACACCATCCGTAAAGCATTCTTGTGCGACCTCTATCATCTCGTCGAGCGTCCAAGCTTGCTTGCGTCGTAGACGCACGGAGAAGCGTGAAAACATCTGGTCAATGTTCTCGTGCGTATGTCCCACCAACAGAAAGTTGAGTTTCACCTTGCGAAAGACGCCCGTGTGCACCAGCCAAGCTGCGTATGCCAACATCAACTTGCTCTTGTTGGTGCTCACATTGTCAAGCTGTACATACAATACTTCCGGCATCGGGTATGAATTTTCCCCGTCCCCGTTGCGTCGATGCTCTTGAATGCGGAGGATATCCCGGTGCAAAACGTTGACAAGGAAGTTCGCATCGTCCTTGAAGTTGGCGTAGTTGAAATCCATGAAGCGGCCCACGTTCTCGATCATGCTCCCCATGTTGTGCACGTCAAGGAAGTCCTTAGAGTCCAGATGTTTAGGGATACGTCGATGTCGGGTGGTCCACTGCGTCATGCCATCGATGATCACCGAGGCATACTTATGCCAAGTTTTGTTCATGGCAATGCTCTTGGTCATATTCGCTTTACGACCATGTTTGTAGAACTTCTGGCGCTCCGCTCGTGCGATTGCCAGATGTTTGTTGAGAGGCCCGTTGTATTGCCCTGTGCATGATACACAAAATCGGGTCAGTGAACAAATTACATAAACATATAAACACATCACAAAGCTATTCATGAATATTCACCTTTTTGAGATTTGGTTAAGCCTTCCTTCAATAACTTGAAGGACGCGCAAACATCGCAGTGAGAAAATCGGTTCACCGATGGAATCTTTAGCCACTTCTTGCAATCTTCTTCAAATATTTTGTACCAGTAACTGAGAGAGAGTTTTTTGCTCTCCTCACTCTCACCCAAGCTCTGAAGGTACTCGTCCCACAGCTCTTCGATGGTCAATCCATCTGAAAGGTGCTTCTCGGGTTTGTGAGGTTGGGGTTGTCCGTATTCGTCCGCGTATTTCTCGAGCCATGCGACGACCGACTCGCGTTTCAGGGAAACCTTGCGGTTGTCCTCCTCGTACGTCAATCCATGAACAAACGTGTGTCGGCCCTCGAGCACGCGTGTTCGACAGTCTTGAAGATACCCGTAGCTGATGCCGTAAGCCATATAGTAGAACTTAAAGCACACCTGTTACAAAAAAAAGACACCGTCACTCAAAAATTATTAACACATTATCCAAAAAAAGCATAAGGGTTTTGGTAGGTCATGCCAATTTAAGACGCTTGGGAGACACCCCCAACACTGCACGTCTGCAGGCGGGACGGCCGTCGCATGCTCGTCAGCACTCTCCAAACCACGCCTTAAATCTGCGCAACCTAGACCCTCAGTGGGAATCGAACCCACGAGTGCGAGGTTCGTAGCCTAGCGCCGTACCAACTCGACCAATGTCGCGAATATGTACACATCGTAAATTTAGAAATTTATCATACAATATTCCACATTCCTGTGCTGATCAATATTACACAATCTATCACAAGGTCCAAGAAAAATTTCGCTTTGGCCAGAGACCGTTCATTAGCTAATGAACGGTTCCCGCAGCCAAAGTGTCTAATTGTGAGTCGCGCTTTGGCCAGGGACCGTTCATTAGCTAATGAACGGTTCCCGCAGCCAAAGTGTCTAATTGTGAGTCGCGCGTTGGCCAGAGACCGTTCATTAGCTAATGAACGGTTCCCGCAGCCAAAGTGTCTAATTGTGAATCGCGCTTTGGCCAGAGACCGTTCATTAGCTAATGAACGGTTCCCGCAGCCAAAGTGTCTAATTGTGAGTCGCGCTTTGGCCAGAGACCGTTCATTAGCTAATGAACGGTTCCCGCAGCCAAAGTGTCTAATTGTGAGTCGCGCTTTGGCCAGAGACCGTTCATTAGCTAATGAAAACGGACTATTGGGAATAAATGAATCTCGATCGTCGTCTAAAAACCTTCATTTTGACACAATTTTCGTCGTCTAAAATTTATTGCCACGTCATCTGAAATGTGCCACGTAAGCGACACGTAAGCGACACGTAAGTCGTCCCGCAATTTTTATTACAAAATATTACTCGAATTATTTATTTGTGCATGATGCTTTCGTACTCGGCGAGTCCAGGTAGATTTTTTTGTTGCATTTTTGCTCATATGCGTGCATATCATGTACAAGTATGCAAATATGGGTACATCCATGTGCAATTTAGGCCAGCATGCACGGTACACGTTTATGAATGTGCGTATTCGGGTGCTTCAATTCCCGTAAAATAAGTTGCAACTGAGATGGGTACTTGCATATGATACACAAATCTATATCATCATACAAATTTATTCAAAATACACCAAATATTTGTCTATGATGTCTTCTAGGCAAGAGATTTCGATCATTTCACGGTGCTAAGGCTACTATATTGCTGATACATTGGAATCTATATCTTCAATCCACAATTATTTGCGGCACTTGTAGGTTTTAATTCCCTCGATAGCGAGGTAACGTTGACCGCAATGTTGACGCTCTATCGGAGAACATAAATGGCTGAGCTTTATTGGTCAAGGCAATTGCATCGCACGCAATATAGGTCGATTTCCTCTTCATCTCGTTGATGCCGCGTCATAATAAGCGCCCAAGTGACGTCGATTGGAATGACCAGTGTCCTTGGGGTAACCCATTCGTTCCCTATTGGGCTCTGGTCGGGATAAAGTTCCGGTTCTTGAAAGTCAAAAAACATGTATTTCCGAATTCTCCGGGTGTAGCGCCACCAAACGATCCCTAAGTCCTGTCGGTGTCCCGTATGTTTGTCCTCGAGGGTGTTTAAGAACTTACATATCATCCAGCGGTCTACATTGCATTGAGGACATCGCAGGTGGACCATTCCATGTTTACTGATAGCGTCTGCAGCGTCTTCATCACGATCGCGTGTCCCATAAACTCCGAATCGTAGAATTGAAGGCATAACGTGGCCACGATGTTGCAGGATTTTATACCTGTAGATAACAATGCTTGCAAGGTGATTAGCAGTTGAAGCGAAAGTCGTGCGAAACCCATAGCAAAAGTCGAAAATATATATATATTGTGAGGATAAATGTGGAGCTATAATACCTGCAGATGGCAATGCCTTCAAGGTAAGTAGCAGATGATTGAAGGTATGGTTGGAGGTGCGTATGTTAGAAGAAACAAGGGGAAATGAATCTTCAAGGGTCGGGCAAGAGCTTTTGTACCTGGTCGTGAGTGGACCGCGGGTCGTGCAAGAGTAGTGTACTTTTGGTCCAATCAAATTCGTATACCTCGCACATGCGGGATCACTTAGTCGCCGATTCCCGTATGCAAATATGGGTACATCCATGTGCAATTTAGGTCAGTATGCACGGTACACGTTTATGGATGTGCATATTCGGATGCTTCAATTCCCAGAAAACAAGTTGCAACTGAGATGGGTACTAGCATATGATACACAAATCTATATCATCATACAAATTCAATCTATACACACCAAATAATTGTCTAGGATGTCTAGGAGCACATAAATAAGGGTAAGTGTTGGTGTATTAGGCTAGCAGAATAATACATTAGTGTAAGTATCTAATGTGAACTTGCAAATATAAAATAAAGACTGTACACAAGCGTATATGTTTCCTAACGGCAGTTGCACCACTTTCCATCATCATCATTCTCGGGAGAGGCACCGGAGATCAACTCGGGAATATAGTCCGTGGGAACCGGCATTGTCACTGGGGTTCCCATGTCAGCGACGCCTTGCTCGTCGGGGTATACATGCTCATCCAACAGTTGAAAATACCATGTTTCCCGCGTTTTGCGGATAAACCTCCACTTCGCGTAAGCGGGGTCATGTCTAGTCATGTCATATCTAGGATGAAGCGCAGGATCGACGAACAGTTCCTCGCGAATTAGAAACAAATTCCAGGATTGGCACACACGACATTTTTCGGATTCTATGTGCAGGCGTTCAAGCTGAACAGGTAAGTCTGCAGGGAAATGAGGTGCATTCATATCGGAGGTAGCGTGTTATGTAATCGCAAGCGCCACACTATAATACCTGCAGATGGCGATGCTTTCAAGGTAAGCAGCAGATGTTTGAAGGTATGGTTGAAGGTGCGTATGTTAGAAGAAACAAGGGGAAATGAATCTTCAAGGGTCGGGCAAGAGCTTTTGTACCTGGTCGTGAGTGGACCGCGGGTCGTGCAAGAGTAGTGTACTTTTGGTCCAATCAAATTCGTATATCTCGCACATGCGGGATCACTTAGTCGCCGATTTTTTAATCAAAGACAAAAACACAACCGAGGCAGAAAACCCCATACACAGGCACATCAGCATATCGGCAAGAAACACAAGCCATTGACGAATGAACATTATACACTTCTACCACATTGTTAACATATGTTTAAGTATACTATTCTTATCGAAAAGTAGTCGAAACTCTAACCCTCGGGAGGTTGCAATCCTAAGTCTTACTCGAAATCAAAGTGGAATCAAGATAACATTCTGACTCGTAGCCGCCGTGATTTCGTTGACGGTAACGTTACGGCTGAACCTGTCGGAACTTGAACCGAAAGGTAAGGTCGTTTCGAAACACACATCGAAAATACCCCAACGTGCATTTGTTGCCTTCCGCATTCCTGCACATATAACATTCATTGTTGTTCCTCCACAACATTCGAACAGTCATACCATGAGAAAGATAGTCAAAATTCCTCATTCTCATTCTGGGGGCAGTAGGGCATGTTGCGTACATGCCAAGAACATAGGCAACAATACATTCTCGCTTGGATGGCATGGTTGGATGAGGTGGCAGGTGAAGAAAGAAAAGTGCCAAGCTGAAAAGTGATTTGTGAGGACAAGGTAGGTGCTTAGATATCTCAGTAGTGTGGCCGTCGTGATTTCAGTTGGCCAATCAAATGACCTCTTTCAGGTGGGTCGGATCGAAGGCCCGCATGTCACAAACATAGTATGTCACAACATTGGAAATGTGAAACGTCGATAACAATTTCATTCAAAATATGTTCGAATACAATCATATTTAACGGTGTTCCAACGATAAGTCAATTTGCTCAATGACTGATTGTATAATGCTGTCGCTATATAGCATCAATTCATCCGACGGAACTTGACCCAAGAGCTAAGCTCCTCTCTGAACACACGACGAAAAAGGCTGAGTGAGCATTCCATGCCTTCGCCGTCGACGCATTGTGTATTGTATTTCTGCCACAACTTTTGGATAGTCATACCCGGCGGAAGAAGAACTGTACTGCTGCATGGGTAAGACTCCCCGTGATTTTTGGCAAACTGGTCGATGTATGTGAAAACAGACTGCCGCTTGGATGGCATGACTATGGTAGAAGTAGAAGCAGGTGCGTCGCTGACGGGAAAAGGGGGCAAATGAGTAGTTTAGGCAAGAAATAGAGCTTATGATCTTGGAAAGTCTTGGACCTGCCGAATTATTAGCCTATCAGACGATACCCGGTACTAGTCCGCTCGGATCGAAGGACCTACAAGTACATATCTACTATTATTTTGCGACGAAGGCGTGTCTGCGAAGTCCATGATTATCCTGTCTGCATTGCCAATCATTCTATGAAAGCAACCTCTGAAGTATGATTTTCAGGCAATCACAATGAAAGCGGAGGCATGTCACCCGCTCCATAAAGGACATCGGTTCCACAACAACATATGTCGCCCATACCTTTTGAGAATATACTTTATTTACAATTGTCATATCAAGATATACCATACGTGTTTCATCAGCGTACTTCTGCACTGAGACAATAGGTTATTAAGACTATCAACAAATATTGACCTAGGTGCTAGCACCATGTCCCATCAGGGAATCATCATTGCCTAGCGAGCTTTACCGTCTACGTCTCTTGGCCTGAGCATCGGATTCCGACTTTCCGCCTTGTGCCTTAGGTGCTGGCCGCTTAGGTATAGGCCCCGCCGCGGCGGCTGCCTGTTGCTTGGCGGCCTTCTCGGTCTCGGCCTTCTCTTTCCTGGCGGCCTTCTCGGTCTCGGCCTTCTCTTTCCTGGCGGCCTTCTCGGTCTCGGCCTTCTCTTTCTGGGCGGCCTTCTCGGCATCGTCCTTCTCTTTCTGGGCGGCCTTCTCGGTCTCGGCCTTCTGTTTCTTGGCGGCCTTCTCGGCATCTTCCTGCTGTTTCTTGGCGGCCTTGGCGGCCTCGGCCTCCTGCTGCTTGGCGGCCTT